>NW_026844067.1:1238640-1241140 GCF_029531705.1 Pantherophis guttatus | reverse complement strand
ACCTACCTCCCAAAATAACATTGTCAGGGAGAATTGTGGGGTCCTGGGTGCTCTCTGAGCTTGGTGGTTTTCTTGCAGATGTTTTCATTACCCAACTAGGTAACATCATCAGAGCGAGGAGGAGGAGGAGGAGGAGGAGGAGGAGGAGGAGGAGGAGGAGGAGGAGGAGGAGGACGACGAGCTTGGTGGTTTTCTTGCAGATGTTTTCATTACCCAACTAGGTAACATCATCAGTGCGAGGAGGAGGAGAAGGAGGAGGAGGAGGAGGAGGAGGAGGAGGAGGAGAAGGAGGAGGAGGAGGAGGAGCTTGGTGGTTTTCTTGCAGACGTTTTCATTACCCAACTAGGTAACATCATCAGTGGGAGGAGGAGGAGGAGGAGGAGGAGGAGGAGGAGGAAGAGGAGGAGGACAACAACTGTGGGCTCCTTGGTACTCTCTGAGCTTGGTGGTTTTCTTGCAGACGTTTTCATTACCCAACTAGGTAACATCATCAGTGCCAGGAGGAGGAGGAGGAGGAGGAGGAGGAGGAGGAGGAGGAGGACGACAACGGCTGTGGGCTCCTTGGTACTCTCTGAGCTTGGTGGTTTTCTTGGAGATATTTAATTACCCAACTAGGTAAGATCATCAGTGCAAGGAGGAGGAGGAGGACTGTGGGCTCCTTGGTACTCTCTGAGCTTGATAGTTTTCTTGCAGATGTTTAATTACCCAACTAGATAATATTATCAGTGGGAGGAGGATGACGATGATGATGATGATGATGATGATGATGATGATGTCTTTGGTGCTCTCTGAGTTGAATTCTTTTCTTGCGGACATTTCATTACCGAACTAGATAACATCATCAGCGCAAGAAGGAACTGTATATAAACACAGAGCAAACCCCACTCTCTTCTAAGACTGATCATGTTACCTAGTTGGGTCACGAAAGGCCTGCAAGCAAAGCACCAAGCTCGGAGAGCACCAGGTTCAACCCTGAGCAACAAACACACTCTTCTACCAACATCGGTGAGAGTCATCGGATATTACCCCCAAGTTTAATCGGATCAGAAGAGCATGACTGCCCTCCCACCTGTTCGGCTATACATTTATTGGGCTTCTTTTGACTGGTGAACGTATGTTGACATCACAGGCTGAAGCAGCTTGATGGAGCCGTGGATGTATCGGAAGGATACGGGGGGGGGGGGAATTTTCTGCTAGGAAAATTATGCAGGGTGCAGAAGATTTCCATCAGAGCTGCCAATGAAATACCAATAAAACAGATTAATATCCCTTGGAAGAGGGGAGGAGGTGGGGCAGTCTCCAATTGAGACATAATGGCTTTTCAGAAGATGAAAAACACGAGGGACCCAAGTGAAATGGCACCAAGAATGAGAATGATCTCCGAAACGACACTTTTAAATACGGCTCTAAAACTGTGGGGAAGAGAAGTAACTTTTAATGGGCGGTTTGCAGGCTGAGCTGCCAAGGAGAATCGGAAATGTTAGCTTATTCTGGCCAAGAAAGCACGGAAAAAAACTCCTTTCTTTGCTTCAATCGGGCTTAACAGATTAACAGAGTTGGAAGGGACCTTGTAGGTCATCTAGTCCAACCGCCCTGCCCATCAGGAGACCCTACACCCGTGATGGCGAACCTATGGCATGTGTGCCACAGGTGACACCTGGAGCCATATCTGTGGGCATGCGAATATTGCCCTAGCTCAGCTCCAGTGCGCGCCAACCAGCTGATTTTCGGGCCTTCCGGGCCCACTGGAAGTCAGGAAACGGGCTGTTTCTGGCCTCTGGAGGGCCTCTGGGAGAGTGGGGAAGGTTTAAACAGTTTTCTTTCTTCTAGCCGATCAGCTGGGACTTGGGAGGCAGCGAATAGATTGGGGGTGGGGCCAAATAAAAGGTAAGAATAATGTAGGGGCGGGCGGGACGGCCCAGCTCCCGAACAAAGAGAACCGGTTCGGTGACGTCATATTGTCACCTCTACCGGTTCGGCCGAACTGGTCCGAACCGGGAGGAACCCACCACTGATTGTAACTGTAAGTCGAGAACCATCTGTCCTAGGTTTTCCTGAGTTGACTAGATTTTTGGGTCTCGGCAGTATGCATCTGCATCAGAATTAACTCGCAGAACTTTAGGCTTTGGACATTAGTAACTGGAACTTGAGGGTTCCAGTATTTGAGGAGCTGCCACACACACAGAAGAACAGGAGCTAATTATTCTCTAAAGCACCAGAGGGCAGGACAAGAAACTAATGGATGGAAATTAAATCAAGGAGAGAAGCAATCTGGAATTGAGGAGAAACTTCCTGACAGTGAGGACAATTAACCAGTGGAACAGCTTGCCTTTGGAAATCGTGGGTGCTCTTATCACTAGAGGTATTTCAGAAGAGACTGGACTGTCTGAAATGATATAGCTCTCCTGCTTGAGCAGGGGGCTGGACTAGAAGACCTCCAAGGTCCCTTCCAGATTCTATTCTATTCTATTCTATTCTATTCTATTCTATTCTATTCTAT
>NW_026844067.1:1201705-1238375 GCF_029531705.1 Pantherophis guttatus | reverse complement strand
AATTCTATAATTCTATAATTCTATAATTCTATAATTCTATAATTCTAATTCCATTCAATTCCAATTCCAACTCAAATTCCAATAATTCAAATTCCCTTCCCTTCCCTTCCCTTCCCTTCCCTTCCCTTCCCTTCCGTTCCGTTCCGTTCCGTTCCGTTCCATTCCATTCTATTCTATTCTATTCTATTCTATTCTATTCTATTCTATTCACTGGGGTGGGGTCCAGAAGAAACCTGCTTAAAACATACCACAGTGGGATTAACAGTGTAGGTTTCTGCTCCTCGCTTCACTGAAAACGACGGGACACGTTTTTTAACAAAATGTTTATGTGCTTGGAGAAAACCAACGCGCCTCCAATGCTTTCGCTCCAGAAGGCCAGAAAAAAAAGCATCGATTTGCCCTCCCATCAGAGGCAAGAAAATGTACCAGCAGGAGAAGAACAAATAAATAAATAAGGGAACCCGATGAAAAATTTAAAGTCTTCTGAAGCCTTCGGTTCCCATGTGGAAGAAGAAAATTGAATTTGCTCGGGTTTCTGCAAGGTTGTGTTTGATCAACATTGCAAGGGGTGGGCAGATAAGGTCATGGAAACTCCCGAAATATTGGAAGCAGGGAGCGATAAAGGGAAGCAGTGGTTTCTGGGAACTCCATCTTCCATCATCAAAAGCTGGTCTCTCCGTTGTCTGGCAAGTGGAAAACACACTTGAAATTAGACTTTTTTTTTTTCCCAGAGGGAAAGTGTATAAGACAGATTCTCACTCAGCTAAAGGCCATGGAAGGGTACTGCCTGATCATTTGGAAAAACAGAAAGGACTTGGCCTGTTGCTGTAGAAGTTTCTTTGAGTGCTTCCTTCTTTTTCTCCATTGATGGCTGCATTGCATCAAAGGATGAATTTGGTGCTTTAAGTTTTGCTAAAGTTTTTTTTTTAAAAGTTTTGCTTAAGTTTTTCTGACCCTGGCTGATTCTCCATCTGAAAAAAGTTTCGTAGGAAAGGTATTTTTTCAAGAGGCAACTGTTCTCATCCAACAAGCTTCTTCAGCTCTGGATGAGAAGTAAGCTGAAGACGTGTCTTGGATGAGAAGAAGCAAAATGTCTTCAAAGAAAAACCAGAAAGTCCAGTTTCCTCTTGAAAAAGCACCTCTGGGACAAAACCATGACCTGAATGATTGAGAATCTCCAAAGACATTTAGCTATGCCAGAACTGAAGAAGCTTCTTAGATGAGAAGCAAAAGGTCTTCAAAGAAAAACCAGAAAATCCCGTTGCCTCTTGGAAAAGCACTTTTGGGACAACCATGACCTGGATGACTGAGAATCTCGAGACTTTTATAGGAAATGTTCTCCCCAGATGTTTTTCTTAGAGATTCTCTTTAGAAGACCTTGAGGTCTTAATATGAGTCAGAAGTGTGAGCTGCAGCTGCCAAAAATGCCAACACAGTTCTAGGCTGCATTAACAGAAATTTATTATTTAATTAATTTATTAATTCAATTTGTATGCCGCCCCTCTCCGAAGACTCAGGGCGGCTAATATAGAATCAAAATCATGGGAAATGTTAATACCACTCTATAATCCCTTACCACTTGGAATACTGCATGTAGTTTTGGTCAGCACAATATAAAAAATGATGTTGAAACTCTGGAAAAAGTGCAGAGAAGATCAACAAAGATAGTTAGGGGACTGGATGCTAAAACATATAAAGAACGGTTGCTGCAATTGGGTATGTCTAGTTTAATGAAAAGAAGGACTAGGGGAGACATGATAGCAGTCTTCCAATATCTCAGGGGCTTCCACAAAGAAGAGGGAGTCAAGCTATTCTCCAAAGCACCTGAAGGCAGGACAAGAAGCAATGGGTGGAAACTCATCAGGGAGAGAAGCAACCTAGACCTAAGGAGAAATTTCCTGACAGTTAGAACAATTAATCAATGGAACAACTTGCCTCCAAAAGTTGTGAATGGTCCTACACTGGAAGTTTTTAAGAAGAGATTGGACAACCATTTGTCTGAAGTGGCATTGGGTTTCCTGCTTAAGCAGTGGGTTGGACTAGAAGACCTCCAAGGTCCCTTCCAACTCTGTTATTCTGAAACCAAGGTGGTGATGTGTTTGCAGATCCATTCAGAGATCTTTAAATCTATGTAGAGTCCTGGCTGATGTTCAGCATAGGAAAAGGTCCACATTCCCCTTTTAATTGGAATATTTCATGGGTCAGCTGTGCCATTTTTGGCTCCATCGGTATCGATTAACAATTGCACTCAAAGGAGTTATTATTCAGAGAGCTCATAAATAAAAGGGTAGGACAGAAATAGCAGAAATAAACATCCACGCCTGGATTTGCGAAGGCATGCAAAATAAAGGATGTTTTTTTGTGCTGCAAATTAGCCAAGGGTTCGACGTTGGAGCCCTTTGCAAATGCCAAGGTGGAAAATAAAAAAATAAAAAAGTTATTTCCAAATGTCACGATTAAAATATCAACGCACGGTTTTTAAACCACAGAATCGGTTCTCCCAAATGTGGAGACAATGACCCCATTTATATCTTTAAAAAAAAAAAAGGAACAACATAAATTATGGATCGGAGGTCTAATCAGTATGTATTGGTCTACAGGATAACATGTCTTTAATACAAAAAACCATATGGCTATGTTTTTCCCAGTTGCAATGGATGGCTGTGAAAGTTGGACCATAAGGAAGGCTGAGCGCCAAAGAATTGAGGCCTTTGAACGATGGTGCTGGAGAAGACTCCTGCGAGTCCCTTGGATTGCAAGGCCATCCAACCGGTCAGTCCTAGAGGAGATCAACCCTGACTGCTCTTTAGAAGGCCAGATCCTGCAGATGCAACTCAAATGCTTTGGCCACCTAATGAGAAGGAAGGACTCCCTGGAGAAGAGCCTAATGCTGGGAAAGATGGAGGGCAAAAGAAAAGAAGGGGACAACAGAGAAGGAGGTGGCTGGATGGAGTCACTGAAGCAGTCGGCGTGAGTTTAAATGTACTCCAGAGGATGGTAGAGGACAGGAAGGCCTGGAGGAACATTGTCCATGGGGTCGAGATGGGTCGGACGCGACTTTGCAAGCAACAAGAACTAAGTATTTGAGTTTCCTCTTCAGGATCTGCCCTTCTAAAGAGCAGTCAGGGTTGCTCTCCTCTAGGACTGACTGGTTGGATCGCCTTGCAGCCCAAGGGACTCGCCGTCTAAGTTTCCACTTGGGCCTTATTGATTCTAATAGATCAATAGGTTATATTTTCATTTCCCACATTACCAACCCTTTTCTGGCTGTATCCTCAAATTGGCCAAGTTGAGGTAATGGAACGTTGTCTGGAATCACAGGAGGGAGGGATTTTTTTTCCCCAGAGGACAAAGAGACAACATAACTTGGAATTTTTGGTAGGCAGGAAAAAAAAAAGTGAAGGTGAACCCTCTGTAGATATACACAGAACAGAATATAGTTGTGGGAATAGTTGCTTTAGCCTGGCAAGATTCTGTCTATAGGCAGAATGAAGAACTACCCACAAGTTCACATGTTGTTCTTGAGAGAGACAGCTGCTTAGAAAGCATGGCTAAGTCATGTTCTTAGAGAAGCCACACCCTTACTCCAAAGAGAAAGTTCTTACCGTCAGCAATGAAGTGCTCAGGGACATGAAGGGTCACTTTGACCGTGAGTGGACAGGAGATCTGGGTGCCACAGACCATAGCCAGGATGCAAGAGCTCACAGCAACTAAGGTGAGGGCCGTCTTGTTCACTGGGCTTTTGAGGGAACCTGGAGAAGAGAAACAAGCATACAAGACACATTACAAAAAGGAAGTTCTCATCTCAAAAAACATTCAATTGGGTCCAGTTCTCGGAGGCTGCCTTGACCTGTTCCTTCAGTTTTCTTGGCAAGTTTTTGTCATTGTCTCCTTCCTGGGTTTGAGAGAAAGGGACTGGCCCAAGATCTACGATGGGACTAGAACTCATGTTCTCCTGCTTTCTAGCCTGATGTCACAACCGCTACATCAAACCGGCTCTTCTCCAAGTCATATGGAATGTGAAAGGATTCAGGGTTTTGCATCAGTACAATAATTAAGTCAGCCTTCAGAATATAATTAAAAGCCCACCAGTATTAGCTGGCATGACCAGCCCTGAGACCGGATTGGCAGTCCAAGATGCTGATGACCAGCAGTGGGTTTCACATTTTGTTACCATCAGTTCGCCATGCGTGCATGCTCGCTTCTCTCATGTGTGTGCCTTCATGCAGGTGCCTGGCCTTCTATACAGGTGCTTTGCTCGTGCGTGTCCAGCCTAACAAAATTGCCTAAATAGGACGGCATAGAGCCAGGGCATGTGGGCAGTCCCACCTGTGATTTCTGCTACTGCTTTGGGTGAACCAACTCAAACCAGCTGAATACCACATCTGCTGATGACCCCATGTAACCAAGCCCTGTTGGAAAGGAAAGGTTTAATATCTTTCAGAGCGACATCTTATCAATGGATACCAGAAGTACTTAAATGCAGTCACACCTCTCCCATGTTACACTTTGATTCAAAGAAAATCCAGCCAAAGGTCCTGTTAAGGAATTCGCAGAGCAACCCTAAAGTAGCAAGGGTGTGCACATGAAAGCGATTGAGAGCAGTTGCGAAATAACACAGCCAACACACAGATACACTGAGTTGTGTTTACTTTCAGGAAAATAGTAATAAGGCACAGTCCAATAAACAGTCCAGGTCATACACAGATAAAGCAGTAGATAGTAAAACAATAGTCCAGGGATATTCCAATAACAAAGTCTTCTTACCAGTTGTCGTAGTCATACACAATAAATAGTTGCAAACAGTATCAAACACAGCGCAGAGCAGTAAAGAGCAGTAACAATCAGCAAGGAGTATCAAAGAGAAACCAACCCTGTTTCAAGCTCTCTCTTAAGAACATTGGCTACAGAGCAAGCCAATCAGGACACAGTATGATGCAATACAGCAATACAGTCTTAAAGCTATAATGCTGGTTTATATATTGCCAACCCAACAAGTTAGGTAATTATCATTTCCTCTTTTCCTCTTTCCTCTTTTTAAATGGGAATTTTAAATTTGGTTTTAAATTGGGGTTTTAAAATGGTTCAGCCAAATTTATTTAATTTGTTTTATCTCTATTTTAAATTTTGTATTTATATGTTTTATTTTATGGCTGTTCACCGCCCTGAGTCCTTCGGGAGTAGGGCGGTATACAAATTTAATAAAATGAAAATGAAATGAAATGAAAACAGGTCCGATATTTTTATTCCGGGTTCCAAGCTAAAAAATTGCCAGATCTGAGTACTGAGAAATAATCATTTGTTCTCGGTCTTAAGCACGAAAAAGGGAAAAGGGCTTAGGGAACAGAATCCCGGCTATCAATTCATCTGCGATGAGCGGTTATGTATAATTCAGGGATTCCAGGAGATTGACGGAGCTGAACTTCCTCGTCTCGCTGAATTCGGACGGATGGATCAGTTGATCCTGGTAATAAGTGAGGAAGGAGATTGAGGTATGACACAGAATGTCCCACAGGTGCTTTTTAAAAGGCGACTGGGTTTTCTTTGCGCCTTTGGGACGCAGGTGATCGGAATGACTGAGAATCTTCATACTGTCAGCGTTCCAGAAAACCCCAACTCCAATTAAAAACTCCAAGACAAACATTTTCTCAAAGTTCCATTTATGAGAGTATGTATACTGGCACATCTGGAAAAACCCGAATCTGAGAGTCCCGGGTTTTCCCTCGGTAAATCAAAACCCCCAAAACCATCCCCTCACTCATCAGTCAATCACATTGTCCAATCACCATCCGTCCCATCTCGAGACATCCCTCCAACCACTCCTTCCCCAGATGCAGGATTTTCCTGACCTTGACCAAAAGGAAGAATGCTGTTTTGTCTAACTACATTCCCTCTACTAAATCCCCCCTCCTACTTTCCCCACACATGAGAAGATGGCAGCGTGGAAGCTTCCGGGGCTAATATGGCTTCCAAAGCTGGCACATACACACTCAACACAGAGTAAAGGACACATCCTTAAAAGTTCCTATTCAAGTAGTATCTGTCTCTTGCATCAACAGAGAGATAGAATCAAGATCACGTGAAGTGTTAATACCACTTTATGATGCCTTGGTAAGGCCACACTTGGAATACTGCATCCAGTTTTGGTCACAACGATGTTAAACAAAGATGTGGAGACTCTGGAAAGAGTGCAGAGAAAAGCAACAAAGATAATTAGGAGGCTGGAGGTTGAAATATAGGAAGAACAGTTGCAGGAACTGGGTATGTCTAGTTTAATGAAAAGAAGGACTGGGGTGATATAATAGCAGTTTTCCAATATCTCAGAGGCTGCCACAAAGAAGAGGGAGCCAAGCTATTCTCCAAAGCACCTGAGGGCAGGACAAGAAGCAATGGATGGAAACTAATCAAGGAGAGAAGCAATTTAGAACTAAGTCAATCAGTAGAACAACTGGTCTCCAGAAGTTGTGGGTGCACCAAAACTGGAAGTTTTTAAGAAGAGGTTGGATAACTATTGGTCTGGAGTGGTGTAGGGTTTCCTGCCTGGGCAGGGGGTTGGACTAGAAGACCTCCAAGGTCCCTTCCAACTCTTCTCTTCTCTTCTCTTCTCTTCTCTTCTCTTCTCTTCTCTTCTTTCTCTTCTCTTCTCTTCTCTTCTCTTCTCTTCTCTTCTAGAATATTTGGAATTTAGAAGCCTGTTGGGTTTCTGATCTTTTTTTTCAGCCACCTAGCCACCAATAAAGTCTCTGTCCTGTTTTCCAGCTCTTGATGGTCTGCAGAAGATAAAGGGTGAGTTTTTTTTTTTTTAATTTGATTTATATGCCGCCCTTCTCCGAAGACTCAGGGCGGCTTACAATGTGCTCAGCAATAGCCTTCATCCTTTTGTATATTTATACAAAGTCAGCTTATTGCCCCCAAAACTGGGTCCTCAATTTACCTACCTTAGAAAGGATGGAAGGCTGAGTCAACCTTGAACCTTGGCGAGATTCGAACCCTGCAGTAATTGCAGGCAGCTGGTCTTAATAACCAGCTTAATAACAGGGTGCCTTAAACCCCTGTACTACCAAGTTTGACCATGGTGAACCAGAACTCCATATGAGTGTATCTCTCTTCCAGTGGTGAAATCCAATTTTTTTTTAACTACCGGTTCTGTGGGCATGGCTTGGTGGGCGTGGTCTGGCTTGGTGAATGTGGCTTGGTGGGCATGGCAGAGGAAGGATAGGGCAAAATCCCCATTCCCACCCCACTCCAGGGGAAGGATACTGCAAAATCCCCATCCCCATCCCACTCTGGGGCCAGCCAGAGGTGGCATTTGCCGGTTCTCCTGAACTACTGAAAATTTCCGCTACCGGTTCTCCAGAACCTGTCTGAATCTGCTGGATTTCACCCCTGTTCTCTTCCATTAAGTTAAATTGATCTGCTCTGTTGGAAGGACTCAAATCCAACCCATGAAAAAAGAAAAGAAAAGAAAAGAAAAAAGGAAGCAGCTTTCTAAAGGAATGCAGTTCTTTCCTACTTTTCCAAGAATCCAGCTCTCATCGATAGCCTGCCTCATCCCAAACATTTATGGTTGCATTAACTTATTTCTTTTAATCGACAAAGGAAACTCAACGTAGCAAATCACAAAAGTGCAATTTCTTAAATTCCAAGGGAACCTTTTCTCTCCCTTTTTATCTCCATCCAAGGTTAGACTGCACATTTCTCACACGTAGCCACAACAAAAGACGTGATAGACACAAAAGATGTGATAGACACAAAAGACGTGATAAACACTCGTCGCTGGGAAGGATGTAAGTCAACCCAGCATTTTAGAACAAAGTTTAGTAGGAGTTGACGCAGTACGTGGGCAGATCCCTTCCTTCCTGCAAATCACTTGTTAGTCACAAAACCTTTTTCATCTTTCAAAGTCGTAGACACACAAAGGGTTTGTAGGCAAGTGTGGGCTGATGTTTTTTTAGACAGCATGAAGACCGTGATGGGAAAAGGAAAGTCTCATCCCTGAGCAGCCCAAAGATTGGAGACTGTTCTTGCTGTTTTGGTAGACCATGGAGCATGAAGGATGGCCAGAAACGCCAGGAGCTAGAAAAACAATTTGGAACTGGCCCTACCTTTGAGTCTATGTGAAACGGAACAAACAAGGATTTTACAAAAGAAATAAATAAAGTCTACTTCCCAGGGCTTTCTCTAGATGGATAGACAGCTGACAGATAAATAGATAAATGATAGATGATGATAGATAGATAGATGATAGATAGATAGATAGATAGATAGATAGATAGATAGATAGATAGACAGATAGACAGATGATAGAAGGAAGACAAATAGATAGACAGACACAGATAGATAGTAGCTAATGATAGACAGTAGCTAGAAGATAGAAGATAGATAGATAGATAGATAGATAGATAGATAGATAGATAGATAGATAGATGGATGATGGATGATAGAAGATAGATAAATAGATAGAGATATGATAGATGATAGACAGAAGATAGCTAGATAGTAGATGATAGATGATAGACGATAGATGATGATAGATAGATAGATAGATAGATAGATAGATAGATAGATAGATGATGGATGACAGACAGACAGACAGATGATAGAAGATAAATAGATAGAGATATGATAGATGATAGACAGTAGATAGATAGTAGATGGTAGATAGATGATAGACGATAGATAGATAGATAGATAGATAGATAGATAGATAGATAGATAGATATGATGGATGATAGAAGATAGATAAATAGATATGATAGATGATAGACAGAAGATAGCTAGATAGTAGATGATAGATGATAGACGATAAATGATGATAGATAGATAGATAGATAGATAGATAGATAGATAGATAGATGATGGATGACAGACAGACAGACAGATGATAGATGATAGAAGATAAATAGATAGAGATATGATAGATGATAGACAGTAGATAGATAGTAGATGGTAGATAGATGATAGACGATAGATAGATAGATAGATAGATAGATAGATAGATAGATAGATAGATAGATAGATCGATCGACAAAGACAGACATATGACAGAAGATAGATAAATCGATAGACATATGATAAATGATAGACAGAAAATAGATAGATGATAGACAGACAGACAGACAGACTGAAGTGCGCCTGGGACTATCAACATAGCATCTGGGCAGGGATATGCAAAGCTAGCACCTTCTTAAATGCCAAGATAAGTTTTATAGCTTTAGGATACGTTTATACGAGGAAGCGACAGCTTTAAGTTCAGAAGAATTTTGAGCAGCCGAAAATAAGGCCAAGAGGGAGAACTGTGTGTGTGTGTCTATGTGTGTGTTTGTGTTTGTGTGTATGTGTATGAAGAAACAGAAGAACTGGAGGATCCAAAATAAGGCAGCCTTCAGGCAAGAAGTCTGATTTGAAAGTATAGAGAAGACTGACAGGAAGGCTGAACCAAAAACAAATTCTAAAACCCCCGCAAAGCATGCCTTCTTCTTTTTTTTTCAGACTGCATCCAAGCAACTTCCCATAACCAAGTCAATTAATTGCTGCTTAATTGGGCCTTGAAGGCTTGAGAGAGAAGAACCTCTAGAGGTAGCTTCTGAAGGATGCTTTTTCTTCCAAATTAATAGACCCCCTGATTTCTAGCCTCTGCCCTACATTTACGTTGGCCTTAATTCAAGATGCTTCCCTTTCAGAAGTTAAGGAGAATAAGAAGGAGAGTGATTTCCTGACAGTTGGAACAAATTAATCAGTGGAACAGCTTTCCCCCCAGAAGTTGTGGTTGCTCCATCTCTGGAGGTCTTCAAGAAGAGATTGGACAGCCAGTTGTCTGAAATGGTGTACAGTTTCTTGCTTGAGCAGTGGGTTGGACCAGAAACCCTCCAAGGTCCCTTCCAACTCTCTTACTCTGACCTCCAAGGTCCCTTCCAACTCTCTTACTCTGTTAATTTATCAAGGAGAGAAGCAACCTACCCTGCTTCCCCAAAACTAAGACCCAACTGGAAAATAAGTCCTAGCATGATTTTTCAGGATGCTCGTAATATAAGCCCCTACCCCAAAAATAAGTCCCAGTTAAGATCGTCAACCAGATGGAGGCATTTAATACTGTATTTCCCCCCAAAATAAGACCCAACCGGAAAATAAGTCCTAGCATGATTTTTCAGGATGCTCGTAATATAAGCCTTACCCCAAAAATAAGACCCAGTTAAGATTATCAACCAGACGGAGGAGTTTAGTACTGTATTTCCCCCCAAAATAAGACCCAACCGGAAAATAAGTCCTAAATGATTTTTCAGGATGCTCGTAATATAAGCCCTACCCCAAAAATAAGCCCCAGTTAAGATCGTCAACCAGACGGAGGCGTTTAGTACTGTATTTCCCCCAAAATAAGACCTAACCAGAAAATAAGCCATAATTCGTCTTTTGGAGCAAAAATTAATATAAGACCTGGTCTTATTTTGGGGGAAACACGGTAGAACTAAGGAGAAATTTCCCGACAGTGAGAAGAATGAATCAATTAAACGGCTTGCCTCCAGAAGTTGTGGATGCTTCAACACTAGAAATTTTTAAGAAGAGACTGGGCGCTTATTTGTATGGGATGAAATACTGTACTTTTCGGAGTATAAGACGTACCGGAGTATAAGACGTACCTACTTTTTTTGGTGAGGAAAAGAAGAAAAAGAAATCTCCCTCTGCCTCTGAGCAATGTTGCCTCGTTGCAGCAAACAGCAAACATCCTGCTTTACTTTCAGTTTCGTTTTCAGCATAGCTTGATTAGCACAAGGGGGAAAAAAATCTGCTCCAGTAATTTACCTCCTTGCAGCAAGCAGCAGAGCCCTGCGCAAAACAGCCGAGAGCGAATTAGCTGAGAGTCAGGAAGTCAATTCAATCAACTTGTGCTAATTAGGCTGTGCTGAAGCTGAAAGGAGCTATTTTTTCTTGCTGTTTGCTTGCAAGGAGGTAATTGCTGTGAGGCGGAGGCCAAAGGGTGGGGGCCAGTGGGTGGGCGGGGCTACATTCGGTGTATAGGACGCACCTAAATTTTCATATGCAGGGGGTGGGGCAAATGCATGGGGGCCACATGTGCATTGCATTTTGGGGGTTTGGGCGTGCGTGTGTGCATTTGCCCACATGCCCGTGCTTTGGGCACTTGGTCTGGAAAAGGTTAGCCATCACTGGTGTAGAGTCTTCTGCTTGAGCAGGGGGTTGGACTAGATGACCTCCAAGGTCCCTTCCAACTCAACTATTCTCTTGCCTCAGGGCATTTTCCATCAAGAGGCAAAAAAAAAAAACGGGGGGGGGGGGATTAAACATAAAAGGAAAAACCAACGTGGCTATGGTAAAGCCTCTGAAGAAAAAAAGAAAGGACACGAAAATCAAAACTGACCAAAGCATCTCGTATTGTAAATCTTCCTTTTTTCTTTCTGGCTGGAAGACAAAACGTTACAACCTACTTGGTGCCTTAAATCTGTCTGTCCGTGGAAAAGAAAAGATGCGTTTTGCTCCTTTTAAGGAAGATTCTCTGCCCATTTTGTTAAAAGTGCTCACAGTGGCTGAAGGAATATTGCATTTTCTCTCTTCTTTTTTCTGGGGAAGTAACCCAATTATGTCTCCTTGCTATTATCAAGCCTCGAGAGTTTACAACAGGAACGTGGCCCCGATTTGGCGTGATTTAGACCTCTGCTTTATGTTTGATGTAAATGGCATACGGTGGGGGAGCCGGATCCATAAATATTTTAAATAAACAAGATAAATGGCAATAGCTTTTGTATTCATGGCTGGCCTCTGGCAGTAATAAATGCCTATCATAATATTCTCCTCCGTTTCCCCCCTCGAAGTCGAGCGGAGGCTTCGGCAACCGGCGGGCATTTCTGAAATTCTGGAGGGCCCTGAGGCGATTTTGAAAGGATTCAGTCAGGAACAAGGAATTTGATTTTGTTCCTCCAAGTTATTGGTTTTGTAAGGGGAAATATATCACTCCTTCATTTCGGTGGCCAAACGTATTTTCTAACAAATAACCTGGAATACGGTCAATTTCTCTCTCTCTCTTTCTCTCCATCTTTGAGCCTCCTGAGATGAAGAATGGGACAAAATTTACAGGGTGTTATAATTTAAAAGAAGGGCTTGAAAAGAGGATGTATTGTTGATACTGGGTGACACCAGATACATTTATTTATTTATTATATTCCCCCTTTATTGTTTTTATGACTAGCTCGAGGCAGTGAGCATTCAACACAGCTTCCTACTCCTGTTTTCCCCACAACGAAAATCCTGTGAGGTGGGTTGAGCTGACAGAGAGAGACAGAGAGAGAGAGAGAGAGAGGGGGGGAGGAGGGAGGGAGGGAGGGAGGGAGGGAGGGAGAGAGAGAGAGAGAGAGAGAGAGAGAGAGAGAGAGAGAGAGAAGAGAGAGAGAGAGAGAGAGAGAGACTGGCCCTAAGTCACCCAGCTGGCTTTCCTGCCTAAGGCCGCACTAGAACTCACCATCATCTGGTGATTGGCCCAAAGTCACTCAGCCATCTTTTGTGCCTAAGGCGGAACTAGAACTCACCACCACCTGGTGATTGGCCCAGAGTTGCCCAGTTGGTTTTCATGTCTAAGGCAGGGCTAGAATTCACAATCTCCTAGTGATTGGCCCAAAGACACTCAGCCATTTTTTGTTTCTAAGGCGGAACTAGAACTCACCATCACCTGGTGATTGGCCCAGAGTTGCCCAGTTGGTTTTCATGCCTAAGGCAGGAACTAGAATTCAGTCTTCCAGTGATTGGCCCATAGTCACTCAGCTATCTTTTGTGCCTAAGGCGGAACTAGAACTCATAGTCACCTGGTAATTGGCCCATAGTTGTCTAGTTGGTTTTCATGCCTAAAGCAGGACTAGAACTCACAGTCTCCTAGTGATTGGTCCAAAGTCACTCAATCATCTTTTGTGTCTAAGGTGGAACTAGAACTCACTGTCACCTGGTGATTGGTCCAGAGATGCCCATTTCATGTCTTAGGCAGGACTAGAATTCAGTCTCCTAGTGATTGGCCCAAAGTCACTCAGCCATCTTTTGTGCCTAAGGCGGAACTAGAACTCACTGTCATCTGGTGATTGGCCCAGAATTGCCCAATTGGGTTTCATGCCTAAGGCAGCACTAGAACTCACCATCTCCTGGTGATTGGCCCAAAGTCACCCAGCTGACTTCCACAGCTAAGGCAGAACTAGAACTCACACTCGGCCATTTTCTAACTTGGTGCTTCAACCACTAGACCAAACTGTCTTCCCGAATTTATTAGCAAAAATGATATTTCAAGTCAATGTTGAAAATGTGAAACACCCCAATGAGACATTTTAACACACACGGTGGATTTATAAAAAAGCCAATAAATTTTGGGCACAAATACTGTACACACAAAGAGGCAAATAATTTTAAAGATTAATATTCCAAAAAAAAACCCCCAAAAAAACCCCACCCCAAAACTGAATTAGAAAAGACCCACAGAAGATTCATTTTGGATAACATTAGCAGCAGTTCTATGCGCTGTAATGCAAAAATATTGACAATCCCACAATGAAAAGGAGGAAAAAAAAAAGAAAGAAAGAAAAGAAGGATGGTAAAAATGTCAGAATTAGCAAAATTGCTAAATTGACCTGTTTAATCAGGGAGAAAAACAAGCGGCTTTTTTTGCAGAAAGAAGAGTAAAATTGTTATTGTGACACCTACATCCTTTTCAAAATAATTACGGGTATAGACAAGGAATGAAATTAAGACGGACGTGTTGAGATGGGAGAAATTAAAACTGTCACTGCGAGGGAGAATTTCTGTGGTTAAAAAAAAGGAGTGTTTTGTCTGGAATGGTGTTTTTGTTTCGAACAATGCTTGTTTTGACACCTGTAGTATCATTCAAGCAACGGGGAGGGAGTTGGGGGAGATATATCTAATTTGTATGGCGAAAGGGAGGGAAAAAAAAACACCAGTTAAATATAAAGTGTTAGAAGGTGCAAAGAAAAGAGGAAGATTTTCCTTTAATCTTCTCTCTTCTACATTAGTTTGAATTCATTCTTATTGCAGGTAGTCCTCGACCTACGATGGTTCATTTAGCGACCGTCCTTAATTGCAGCGGCCCTGCCTGGAAAAAAAAAGTGAGCTTTTCACACTTATGACCGTTGGCAACCTCCCCATGGTCAGGTGATCCAAATTCAGACGGTGGGCAAATGGCTCGGGTGTCAACTTGCAAAGCTTTCAAGTTGCCATGAGCAGGAGGGAGGGAGAACTGAAGTGAATTCCATACATTCTTCCTGACCGCAATCAGAAGGAGGGTGTTAGGTTTCACAGCCAGCCAAAGTGGTTAATTGGAGAATGTGATTTATGACAGGGCCAGAGAGGAGGGGAGAGACAGGGTCATAGGGGAATGTAAATCTACGTAGGATCAGTCCTAACTGCATCCGAGTATTGCCGGAATGTTGCTCCTAATAAATGAATATATTTCCTTTGAAGTTTGGATCATGGCTCATGAATTAATTAGGGCATCTTTCGGAAACTTGACATCGGGTTTATGACGGTTGCAATCTCACGCGATCAGCCAAATCCACGGAGAAGCCAGATTCGCTTAACTTACCAACGGCAGTGATTGAGTGGTGGGTTCCTCCCGGTTCGGCCTGGTTCGGCCGAGCCGGTAGCGGTGATAATATGACATCACCGCATGAGTAGACCAGTGCCTCCAAAAACAAATGGGTAGACCAGTACAGCTCTGCAAGCAGTTAAAAGCCTGGTAGACCAGTACCTCTGCTAAATCCTAAAGAATTGTCACATGACTATCAAACCACGCCCACAAAATAAGCCACGCCCACAGAGCCGGTAGTAAAAAAAATTAGAACCCACTCCTGCAGTGATTCCCTTAACGACGGTGGCAAGAAAGGCCATTCAATGAGGCAGCACACACTTAACAAACGTCTCGCTTAGCAACCAAAATATGGGGGCTCCATTGTGGTCGTAGGTGAAGGATTACCCGTATGGCTATGCAAACTTTCCGTAAAAATTATTTAATGTGGTTTTTTTTTTTTTAATGCTGATGTGCCAGACTTCAGCTGGAATATTTTTCATGGTGGACCTTCAATTGACGGGTAATTATGGAATATGAATAAACCACATTGGCAGGGAGTTTAGTTTTTTTTTTTTAAAGTTTTTTATTAATAATTCAAATTTAAAAAAACAATGGACATGGTTTGACATCTCCGGTTTCTAACATTTCCGTCTAATTCAAATTAATAAATAATATATTCCTTAATCTATACACAAATTTGCATAGATCTTACTTCACTACATGCCAAGCATACTATATAATTCCTCCTAAACAACTATATCCATATCCGATAAACTTATATCACACACCGAAGTTCACACACACACAAGGGAGTTTAGTTGTTAACCTAATCTTGCATAGCTTTTTCTCCGGGTAATATTGCACTGCAAACTAGGGCATACAAAACCTTTGCTAGACCAATTCTCGAATACAGCTCGTCTGCCTGGAACCCGCATTGCATATCGGACATAAATACAATTGAGCGAGTCCAGAGATATTTCACGAGAAGAGTCCTCCACTCCTCTGCTCACAATAGAATCCCTTATGTCACCAGGCTTGAAATTTTGGGATTAGACAATTTCGAACTACGCCGCCTTCGGTCTGACCTAAACATAGTACACAAAATTATCTGCTACAACGTCCTACCTGTCAATGACTACTTTGGCTTCAACCGCAACAATACACGAGCACACAATAGATACAAACTCAAGGTAAACCGCTCCAAACTCGATTGCAGAAAATACAACTTCAACAACAGAGTGGTCAATGCCTGGAATGTACTACCTGACTCCGTGATCTCTTCCCCAAACCCCCATAACTTTATGCAAAGCCCCAAGAAGAGACCAGACTGCCATCTGTCAGAAATGGTGTTGGGTCTGCTTGGGAGGGAGGTTGGACTAGATGACCTACAAGGTCCCTTCCAACTCTGTTAATCAGTTAACCTTAGACTGTCTACTGTTGACCTCACCCCGTTCCTAAGAGGTCTGTAAGGGGGCGTGCATAAGCGCACCAGCCCGCCTACCGTCCCTGTCCTACTGTCCCCATTTATTCATATCCTTATCCTGTATTCATAATCATGTTTATACTTACCGTATTTTTCGGAGTATAAGACGCACTGGAGTATAAGACGCACCTACCTTTTTTGGTGAGGAAAAGAAGAAAAAGAAATCTCCCTCTGCCTCCCAGCAATTTTGCCTCCTTGCAGCAAACAGCAAACAGCCTTGCTTTACTTTCAGTTTCGTTTTCAGCATAGCTTGATTAGCACAAGGGGAAAAAAAAAATCCGCTCCCAGAAATTTACCTCTTTGCAGCAAGCAGCAGAGCTCTGCGCAAAACAGCTGAGAGCAAATCAGCTGAGAGTCGGGAGACCTATCCAATCAACTTGTGCTAATTAGGCTGTGCTGAAGCTGAAAGGAGCTGTTTTTTCTTGCTGTTTGCTTGCAAGGAGGTGAAGAGGAGTTTTAGGTGGGGGGGAAAGGTGCGTCTTATACTCCAAAAAACACGGTATATCTGTTATCTTATGTGTTTGACAAAATAATAAATACAATACAATAAAATAACTAAATAAATAAGTATTTGGCATGGGGTTTGAGTTATGATCAAAATCTTCAGCTTCTGAAAGATATTCCTGCCCGTCGGCTGACGAATCTCATTTGCAAATTCTCCAGCCCGTTGACTTGACTTGCCCTCACTTAAAATGCCGCTTTTCCTCCTCCTCTGATCGCGGTGCTGAGACAAGGACAAACTTTTCATAAAATTGGGGGGGGGACACAAAACACCTCCTCGGCTGAATCAATCATCCTGCAATAGCAAAATCTTCGCTCTGACTTAATGCTGGAGGCAAAAGTGCTTTCAAAGTCACTTAAAAAATGATATTGCTTGCCTTTATCTTCCCTGTTTTGCTTTTCTTCATTTAAAAAAACAAAAACACAGAAAACCCTACACTTATGTATTAACCCTAATGTTCCGGAATGTAAAGCTAGGAAGGGTTTGTTTCAAAAGTTGCAGAAATTATATACGGTGCTGCGAAGAATTAGAAAGGCGCATCAGGTTATTGGATATTACATTGCAATATTTTCTAATGGGCCAATTATCCACTGTCGCTCAATTGGCTTATTGCATCCGTTGATAATGGAGGAGGAGGAGCAGGAACAGCAGGAGGAGGAGGGGAAAAGGGAAGGAGGAGGAAGAGGAGGAGGGAAGACCTGGCTAGGTGGCTCAGTGGCTAAGACACTGAGTTTGTCGATCAGAAAAGTGGTTCGAATGCCTAGTATAGGTCTCCTGCATGAGTAGGGGGTTGGACTAGATGACCTCCAAGGTCCCTTCCAACTCTGTTACTGTTTTTTGTTGAGGAGGAAGGGGAGGAGCAGGAGGAAGGAGGGGGAAGAGGAGGAAGGAGGGGGAGAAAGAGGAGGAGGAGCTGCAACTGCAGGACGTAGAAGCAGGAGGAGCAGAGGGAGGGGGAAGGGGAAGGAGGGGAAGGAGAAGGAAGAGGAGGAGGAAGGAGGAAGAGGAGGAGCAGGAGAAAGGGGAAGAAGGGGAAGGGGAAAGGGAAGGGGAAGGAGGGGAAGGAGGAGGACAACTGTGAGGCCACCATAGAAAAGTCAAAGTTCCTACCAGTTAGCAGTTGGAGGTTGGGAGGAGGAGGAGGAGGAGGAGGAGGAGAGAGGGACAGAGAAGGAGAAGGAGAAGGAGAAGGAGAAGGAGAGGAAGAGGAAGAAGAAGAGGAAGAAGAAGAAGAAGAAGAAGAAGGAGAAGAAGAAGGAGGAGGAGGAGGAGGGGGAGGAGAAGGAGGAGGAGGAGGAGGAAGAAGAAGAAGAAGAAGAAGAAGAAGAAGAAGAAGAAGAAGAAGATTAGCAAGTATTTTAGCTGGACACACATCCTGACCCATGGCTGATAGGGAATGTATTGAATTCTGAATTAACTACGATTGGCTTGGTTCACTCCCCCAAGACTTAAGTACTAAGCTGTAGTTTATCTTGGGCAAAAGATGCTGAGTTCGAGCCAAGCCAGGCCAAGCAATCCCATTACGACTTGAGCGCAGCACCCACAATTCAGTCAATCTTCGTCTCAGGCCACAATTCTTTCTCAACTGGTGATTCTAATGCGGCGCATAAATATTTCTCCCTGCAGATAAATCGTTCGAGGCAGACAGGAAGGCGCAGCGCAAGTTATACGCCGCCTTCTCCAAACCCAATCATCTTCCTCGGATCGTAATTCATCAGAAGGGCAAATGAGAGCAGAATTTAGTTGACTTAAGCAGCAGGAAGTCCCTTCTTGTACAAAGGTGCAATCACCGTGTTCCACTCAGCACTAAAAATCCCTCCGAAACCTGCCACTAATCTATCCCTAATACCCAGGCTCTCTGCCGGCTGTAGATTTTTAGAAGCTTTAATGCCTGATGCATTAAAATAAATATACTTTTCCACCCCCGCGTAGAAACTCTAATGGTTGAAATATTGATCTCGCCTGCACGGTACGCTGGCAAGCCTTGTGAGAAAATTGTGCCTTAATATTTGGAGAGAGAGAGAGAGAGAGGAAGCTTTCTGTGTACGAATCTCCACGGAAGGAAGATGACTCCGGAAAATTTATAATATATATATATTTTGAAACAATTTATTTGTCTGAAATGTTATAGGGTCTCCTTTGCCTGATGGACGGAAACCAACCAAGGAGAGAAGCAACCTGGAATAAGGAGAAATTTCCTAAGGCTGAGAACAATTAACCAAGTGGAACGAGTTGGGGGTGCTCCATCATTGGAAGGTTTTCAAGAAGAGATTGGACAACCATTTGTCCAGAATTGTATAGGGTCTCATACTTGAGCAGGGCGTTGGACTAGAAGACCTCCAAAGTCCATTCTGTTATTCAGTTAAATTTCCTGTGTCTGGGTTCCGGGTTTCGCGGGTTGTAGAGACCACTCCCTCCCCTTCGACTGCTGTAGATAACCCTGGGAGACAGCCTTGACAGAGATAAGTCTGTAATGGGCATCTGTGTTTGGCTGCCCTGCTGTTTGGTCAGTTTCCCATCCCCTTTTGTTTATGGCAACGCGAGAGCAGGCCAGGGATGCTTTGCGAGTTGACATTCTGACAGTTAGAATAATTAATCAATGGAGCAGCTTGCCCTCAGAAGTTGTGGATGCTCCATCACTGAAGGCTTTTAAGAAGAGATTGGACAGCCACTTGTCTGGAATGGTATAGGGTCTCCTTCTTGAGCAGGGGGCTGGACTAGAAGTCCTCCAAGTTCTCTTCTAATTCTGTTACTCTGTTATTCTGCCATTCTGATATATGTATTACCGTGTTTCCCCGAAAATAAGACCCTGTCTTATATTTTTTTTTTTTCGAACCCTGAAATAAGCGCTTGGCCTTATTGCCATGCGCTCAAAAGCCTGATTGGGTTTATTATCAGGGGATGTCTTATTTTGGGGAAACAGGGTATCTATCTATCTATCTAATATATCTATCTATCTGTTATCGATCTCTATCTATCTATCAGTTATCTATCTCTATCTATCTATCAGTTATCTATCTCTATCTATATATCTATCAGCTATCTATCTGCTATTTCTCTCTCTTCTATCAGCTATCTATCAGCTATCTATCTATCTATCTATCTATCTATCTATCTATCTATCTATCATCTATCCATCCATCCATCATCCATCCATCCATCCATCCATCCATCTATCTATCTATCTATCTATCTATCTATCTATCTATCTATCTATCTATCTCTATCAGTTATCTATATCTATTTATTCAATCTATCAGATATCTATCAGTTATCTATCTATCTACCCGTGTTTTCCCCGAAAATAAGACCCTGTCTTATATTTTTTAGAACCCTGAAATAAGCGCTTGGCCTTATTGCCATGCGCTCAAAAGCCTGATTGGGCTTATTATCAGGGAATGTCTTATTTTGGGGGAAACAGGGTATGTATTGCAACATCCCAAGTTCTTGGGAAGAACTCAGTGCTATGAGGTTCAAAACTAGTTGAAGAATCCATTGTTGTGAACAGACAATACTACTCCTACCCCCTACTGATGATGATGATGATGATGATGATGATGATGATGATGCCGAAGCCATCCTTTGCAAGCTAGCACACATGTTTGTATTTTATTGCCTCATGGAACAAGGCTTGTTATTGTGCAATGGGTGCAAGTAGAACAATTAGTTCAATTTGTTACCTGGCACACTTGGAACACAATTAAATTAGAAGTATGGCTTTGCTGTCAAGATAAGAGCCAAGCTGGTGTGATAATTCTTCAACTCTGCAGCACAGCACTCAATTACTTTGCTGAGTCTGTATCGGGAAATGATGGAGGGACGGAGGGAGGGAGGGATGGAGGAGGGAGGCAGGACGGAAGGAAGGAAGGAAGGGAAGGAAGGAAGGAAGAGGAAGGGAAGGAAGGAGGAAGGAAGAGAGGAAGAAAGGAAGAGAGAAAGGGAGGGAGGAAAGGAGGAAGGGAGGGAGAGAGGGAGGGAGGGAAGCAAGCAAGCAAGCAAGCAGGCAAGCAAGCAAGCAAGCAAGCAAGAAAGAAAGAAAGAAAGAAAGAAAGAAAGAAAGAAAGAAAGGAAGGAAGGAAGGGAGGGAGGAGGGAAGGAAGAGAGAAAGGGAGAGAGGAAGGAGGAAGAGAGGAAAGGAAGAAAAAAGAAGGAGGAAGGCAGAGAGGAAGGGAGGAAGACAGAAAGGAAGGGAGGAAAGGAGGAAGGAAGAGAAGGGAGGGAGGGGGGGAGGAGGGAGGGAAGCAAGCAAGCAAGAAAGAAAGAGGGAGGGAGGGAAGGGAGAGAGGAAGAGAGGAAGAGAGGAAAGGAAGAAAGAAGGAGGAGGAAGGCAGTTAGGAAGGGAGGAAGAGAGGAAAGAAAGAAAGGAGAAGGAGGAAGGCAGAGAGGAAGGGAGGAAGAGAGGAAAGGAGGAAGGAAGAAAGGAGAAAAAGAGAGAGAGAAAGGAAGGGAGGAAAGGAGGAAGGAAGAGAGGGAGGGAGGTAGGAAGGGAGGGAGGGAAGCAAGAAAGCAAGCAAGCAAGCAAGCAAGCAAGAAAGAAAGAAAGAAAGAAAGAGAGGGAGGGAGGGAAGGGAGAGAGGAAGGGAGAGAGGAAAGGAGGAAGAGAGGAAAGGAGGAAAGGAAGAAGGCAGAGAGAAATGGCGGAAGGGAGGAAGGGAGGAAGGAAGAGAGGGAGGAAGAAAAGAAGGGATAGGAAGGGAGGAAAGAAGAGAGGGAGGGAGGGAGGAAGGGGGAGGAAAGGAGGAAAGAGAAGGAGGAATGAGAAAAGGGAGGGAAGAGTGGGAGGGAAATGAGAATTGGCTATTTTTCCCCCCATTCTTAATCTCATTTGCTGCCGCACTGAAATATTATTAAATGCCTCTCAATTCCGGTGGGAGGAGAGGATAAAACAAAACTTATGCTGGTGTAACAGATCGGGAATACCTAATTCTCCTTTAAAGGGTCTTGTTCTAAAGACCAGATACAAGTACCGATCAAAGCCAGAATTTTCCTAACCTCTTTTTTTAAAAAAACAAACAAACTTGGGTATCTTTTCAATCAGACAGAGGTCTACACCAGCTAATTTGTCATTAATATAAATATATTAATATACATACATACATACTATGTATAGCCTTGACTATTTATACTATTTATACTATTTATAAATAATATATTTATATTTATTTTTATTTATTTATACTATGTATATGTATATTTATACTATGTATACCCCTGACTGGGTGGCTCAATGGCTAAGACACTGAGCTTGTCAATCAGAAAGGTCAGCAGTTCGACGGTTCGAATCCCTAGTACCGGTCTCCTGCGTGAGCAGGGGGTTGGACTGGATGACCTCCCAGGTCCCTTCCAACTCTGTTACTGTTACTTAAAAAATACACACACACACATCCCTGCAAATTGGACGACCGAACAAATGAAGAGAAGAAGAAGAAGAACGGGAACACTTAAATCTGTCTCCTGTTTTGCTACCCTTGCAAATAAACTAAAATAAAACCGAAGGGAAGTGCTGGAAGCGCTCAAATCAAAGCCAAACCTGCTTATCTCAGCCATACAGCGCAGGGAACGTATCGTTGGACAGGAGAGAACCCAAATCCCCGCGGTATTAATTAGACTATAATGGGATGGCGATGTTGGTTTATGAGGCAATAATGCCGCTCCCGAGAGGCCCAAGCGGAAGCCTCGGTTGAGTCTGTTTATCCCAATAAAAAGAGCCGTCTGAATTTTCAGGAAAGGAGAAGCGAAGGCCGGCGAAAGAGAAAGGGGTCTAGTCCAAGGTCAAAATATTCTAACGACAAACACATTTTTTAATTTTTTTTTAATTTTAATTTGATTTATATGCCGCCCTTCTCCGGAGACTCAGGGCGGCTTACAAGGCGTTAAGCAATAGCCTTCATACTTTTGTATATATTTATACAAAGTCAGCTTATTGCCCCCACAATCTGGGTCCTCATTTAACCTACCTTTGAAAGGATGGAAGGCTGAGTCAACCTTGAGCCTGGTGAGATTCGAACCTGCAGAAATTGCAGGCAGCTGGTGTTAATTACAGGGTGCATTAAACCACTGTACTACCAAGGCTCATTCCTGTAAGTTCATCTATCTTAGGGAATAGTTACATTGGGAAGGGGCCTTGGAGGTCTCCTAGTCCAACCCTCTGCTCAAGGAGAAGACCCAATATATACCATTCTGGACAAAATGGCTGTCTAGTCTCGTCTTCAAAACCTCCAGTGGGGAAGCACCCACAACTTCTGGAGGGAAAGCCTTCAGGTACTTTGGAGAATAGGTTGACCCTTTCTTCTTTGGGGGCAGCCCCTTAGATATGGGAAGACAGCTATCATGTCAACATACAGAATAATAGTGTATCACTTCTATGTGGGTGACTTTGAACTGGTTCAGAAAGGGTCATCCTTCAGTTAGAACACAGATCATAGAATAACAGAGATGGAAGGGACCTTGGAAGTCTTCTACTCCAACGCCCTACTCAAGCAGGAGACTCTATACCATTTCAGACAAATGACTGTCCAGTCTCTGCTTGAAAGCCTTCAATGATGGAGCATCCACAATTTCTGAAGGCAAGACCTTCCTTTGGTTAATTGTTCTCACTGTCAGGAAATTTCTCCTTAGTTCTAGGTTGCTTCTCTCCTTGATGAGTTTCCACCTGTTGCTTCTTGTCCTGCCTTCAGGTGCTTTGGAGAGTAGGTTGACTCCTATCCTCTTCTTTGTGGCAACCCTTGAGATATTGGAAGACGGCTATCATGTCTCCCCTAGTCCTTCTTTTCATTAAACTAGCCATGTCCAGTTCCTGCAACCCATTCTTCATATGGTTTGTTCTCCAGCCCCCTAATCATCTTTGTTGCTCTTCTCTGCACTCTTTCCAGAGTCTCAACCTCTTTTTGATACATATACATTTAAGTATAAATAAGTATACATTTAAGTGTAAATTTGGAAGGCTTTCATCTTGATCTTTTGGAATATACCTATTGCTACTAAAATATCCTTCTTAGAGGCCCATCTTGCGTGTATTGAAGTGATATTGAAAACTGGTCATTTGTCTCTTTAACTCTTGGAGAATAGCTTGACTCCCTCTTCTTTGTGGGAGCCCCTGAGATGTAATGAGATATAATGGAAGATGAGTAAATCTTCCATTATGATTTATGGGGTAATGTCAAGGAAGTGCAGAAATGTAGCTCTTATCCATCTCCCTGGTAGATCTTTCCACCTACTCAACATCAGGGCCATGGTTGAAGAGATGTCCAGATTTTTCCCAAAAGTCTCCTGGAGTAAGTAGTAGCCACCAAATCGATTGATCTTGGTCCCTCTTGGTCACACCTAGACTCAAAACTCAGCAATACATTCTCCTGCATGGTTTGGCTTTATGTGTTAGCCTCCGTCCCGCTAATTATCTTTGTTGCTCTTCTCTGTAGTCTTTCTAGAGTCTCAACATCTTTTTTGTTATGTGGTGACCAAAACTGGATGCAATATTCCGAGTGTGGCCTTACCAAGGCGTTACAAAACGGTAGTAACACTTCACGTGATCTTGATTCTATTCCTCTGTTAACGCAACCTCTCTACACAGACTTTCTCCAGGAAAGTCTGACACCCTCACACTTATTTTATTGTATTTCTTTATTTATTTATTTCGTCAAGCATGTATTTGATAACAGATACAAGTGTAAAGTAAACTTAATCTCCCCTGGTTAAATATTTATGCAATAGAGAGCACTCTCTCTCCCTCCTTCCCTCGTTCCCTCCCTCCCACCCACCCACCTTTTTCTTCTCCTTCCTTCCTTCCTTCCTTCCTTCCTTCCTTCCTTCCTGCCTTCCTTATTTCTTTCCTTCCTTCCATCATCCTTCCTCCCTCCTTCCCTCCCACCTTCCTCTTCTCCTTCCTTTCTTCCTTCCTTCCTTCCATATTCCCAATATTTTCCTCCCTCCCTTTCTCCCCCTCCCTCCCTTCTTTCCTTCTTTCCTTCCTTCCTTCTTTCTTTCTTTCTTTCCTTCCTTCCTTCCATATTTCCCATATCTTCCTCCCTCCCTTTTTCCCCCTCCCTCCCTTCTTTCTTTCCTTCCTTCCATCCTCCCTCCCTCCCACCTTCTCCTTCCTTCCTTCCTTCCATATTCCCCATATCTTCCTCCCTCCCTTTCTCTCCTTCCCTCCCTCCCTCCCTTTCTTCCTTCCTTGCTTCCTCCCTCCTTCTTTCTCTCTCACACTCTCTCTCTTTGCTGATCTTTCAATTTATTACTATTTATTATTATTCATCTCCTCTTTCAATGGAAAAGGCTGGGTATTCCCAGCACATGGGTGCATTAAGCAGAACGGTTCCAGTTCTCAACCACAGACGCCGGCGTTTGCGTGACGACCTCTTCCATGCGAGTGCCTGATTGTGAAAATATTTTTTTTTCCCCTGAGTTTCTCTGGAACAGATTCAGCCCCTCCCTGCTCCCTGCCTTTTGCTATAATTAAGAGAAACCAGCAAAGATTGACGAGGCGGTATCGTGGAAAAGCCTTGGTTACAGTTGAACTGTTCCTCAAATGTCATTATTTGTTCACGCTTAATTTCTTCGGTTTTCAAAATCAATTCCTGCCTTCCCGTAAAATAGAATGAAGTGCCAGCTTTTTTTTCAAGGGAAAACGAGCCTTCGGAAACAAGACAAATGGGGCTGCGGGGGTGGGTGGGAGACTTTTTTTAAAAAAGTAATTAAAAATTACTTTTTAAGAGAATAGATTGACCTATTCTAAGGGGCTGCCATCAAGAAGAGGGGAGGTCAACCTCTTCTCCAAAGCACCCGAGGGCAGGTCAAGAAGCAACGGATGGAAACTGATCAAGGAGAGAAGCAACCTAGAACCAAGGAGAAACTTCCTAACAGTGAGGACAATTAATCAGTGGAACTGCTTGCCACCAAAAGTTGTGATTGCTTCATCACTGGAGGTTTTAAGAAGAGGCTGGGCAGTCAGTTGTCTGAAATGGTACAGGATTTCTCCCAGTTAGCAGCTGGAGGTTGAAATGAGGTTCTGAGAGGAGGAGGAGGAGGAGGAGGAGGAGGAGGAGGAGAAAGAGGAGGAGAAAGAGGAGGAGAAAGAGGAGGAGAAAGAGGAGGAGGAGAAAAAGGAGGAGGAGGAGGAGAAAGAGAAAGAGAAGGAGAAGGAGAAAAGGAAGGAGAAGGAGAAGGAGAAGGAGGAGGAGGAGGACGAGAAAAAGGAGGAGGAGGAGGAGATGACTGGACTAGAAGAGCTTCAAGGCCCCTTCCAACTCTCTAACAATTCTCTAAATGCCACACCAGCATTTTAGCCTTCTTGCTGTAGGGATGTTACAAAACAATGACTTGGATTGATGTTTGGGCAACCCTTCACTCGCTGTTCTGCAACTGCCTGAGGCCTGATCCAGTGGTACAATCCTGAGGATGCCAGATTCTCTTTCCTTCTTTCTTTCTTTCTTTCTTTCTTTCTTTCTTTCTTTCTTTCTTTCTTTCTTTCTTCTATCTATCTATCTATCTATCTATCTATCTATCTATCTATCTATCTATCTACCTACCTACCTACCTACCTACCTACCTACCTACCTACCTACCTACCTACCTACCTAACCTACCTGCCCATCTATCTATCTATCTATCTATCCATCCATCTATATTTGAACTCCTTGATGTGTCCGCAAACCCCCCCACAAATTCCTTCCAACTGAATATCGTAGCGTATCAGAGGAAAAAAGGTTGTAGGAAGGTTAACCGCTTGTCATTCTACATTAGCCGTCACCATTTGCCTACATTGGAAAACAGCAATAAATGCAGCATTTTTTTTTTTTAAAAAGGTATTCCTTACCTGCAGGCTAAACAGGTACTTCATATCACATCAGAAATCCACCGTAATGCACTCAGGAATATCCCACTGAGATTTATTTTATTTATTTAAAATATTTTTTTTATGGATGATGATCTTTCGTGTTGCAACTCTGAGTGGTTCACAAAACAACAATAACAGAATTGTTTAAGGTGGTTAGCTATAATCAAAAACTATTTCTTCTTCTTCTTCTTCTTCTTCTTCTTCTCTTCTTCTTCTTCTTCTCTTCTCTTCTTCTTCTTCTTCTCTTCTTCTTCTTCCTCCTCCTCCTCCTCCTCCTCCTCCTCCTCCTCCTTTTCTTCTCCTCCTCCTCCTCCTCATATTTTACGTTTAATTGTTTAAGGTGATTAGCTATAATAAAATCTTCCTCCTCCTCCTCTTTTCTTCCTCTCCTTCTTCTTCTTCCTCCTCCTCCTCTTCCTCCTCTTCCTTCTTCTCCCTCCTCCTCTCTCCTCCTCCTCCTCATGTTTTACGTTTAATTGTTTAAGGTGGTTAGCTATAATCTAATCTTCTTCTTCTTCTTCTTCTTCTTCTTCTTCCTTCTTCTTCTTCTTCTTCTTCTTCTTCTTCTTCTTCTTCTTCTTCTCCTTCTCCTTCTCCTTCTCCTTCTCCTTCTTCATCCTCTTTCTCCTCCTCCTCTTTCTCCTTCTCCTTCTCTTCCTCTCCTCTCCCTCTTCCGCTTCTTCTTCTTCTCCCATTCCTTCCCCTCCCCCTCCTCCCCCTCTTCCCCCCTCTTCCTTGGACAAGTCGACATCTGAAGAATAAACTCAACGCTGTAAGCAAACCTAAGATGAATTGAATGGACCGAATCTGTGACGAGGATAACTGTGGACACCAGAAGCATAAATTCTGCCAACTTGAACAGACGTTGCAGCCCCCGCCCTCTTCTCTAAAATGCACCAACTTTTGGAAGCAACATGAATACAGTGGCTTTTCAAGCGTGTCGCATTTCAATTCTCCTGGTGATAGAAGTGAAGATATCTTCCATGGGTTCCCATGTAGCCCGGTCTTCTTTCTTTTCAACTTACCTTTGCTGCGTCGGCGGCTTCGGTACTGCTCGGTGTAGCAGGTCAACTGGGTCTCGTCGTCTGCTTCTGAACCGGAGTTGCCCTTGGTGTGACCGAATCCAACACCACCTACAGAGAAAAAAAACAAATCAGTTTTTTCATGCCCACCAGAGAACCTTTCCGGGCGACATCTTTGCCAATGCAACAGGCGTTTTTGCTGCAAGAGGTGTGTAAAAACACAACAGCCTCCTGCTCTTCTTTGTCTTACGTAAAATTAGAATAGAATATAATAGAATTCCTTATTGGCCAAGTGTGAATAGAGTGGAATGGAATGGAATGGAATGGAATGGAATGGAATGGAATAGAATAGAATAGAATAGAATAGAATAGAATAGAATAGAATAGAATTCTTTATTTATTTATTTTATTTTATTTTATTTTATTTTATTGGCCAAGTGTGATTGGACACACAAGGAATTTGTCTTTGGTGCATACGCTCTCAGTGTACATAAAAAGACAAGATACGTTCATCAAGAATCATAAGGTACAACACTTTATGATAGTCATAGGGAACAAATAATCAATCAAACCATATTAGGAAACAGTCAATATAAATCGTAAGGATACCAGCAACAAGGTTACAGTCACGCAGTCATAAGTGGGAGGAGATGGGTGATAGGAACGATGAGAAGATTAACAGTAATGCAGACTTTTCTAACCATGTATGTATTTTCATCCAAAAATTTTTTGCCTTCACACATGTCCACCACATGTGATAATAAGTACCTAGAGTCTAATACAGGGGTGCTATTCAGCAGGTTCTAACAGGTTCTGGAGAACTGGTAGCGGAAATTTTGAGTAGTTCGGCTGGCCCCAGAGTGGGGTGGGAATGGAGATTTTGCAGTATCCTTCCCCTGGAGTGGGGAGGGAATGGGGATTTTGAAGTATCCTTCCCCTGGAGTGGGGTGGGAATGAAGATTTTGCAGCATCCTTCTCCTGGAGTCATGAGGGAATGGGGGATTTTGCAGTATCCTTCCCCTGGAGTGGGGTGGGAATGGGGATTTTGCAGTGTCCTTCCCCTGCCATGCCCACCAAGCCACGCCCACAGAACCGGTAGTAAAAAAAAATTGAATTCCACCACTGGTCTAATACATCTTATTCTTTGACTTCTTAACATGCAGGCTTTAAACTTCAATATCATTTATCCGCAATAGGATACTTTTAGATTTATTATTTTTTTTTTAAAGGAAGGAGGAGGTTGGAGAAATCGCTTATGGTCAAAAAAAATCTAACATTGTATTCAAAGAGAAACGGCTCATTAGCGTGCTTGACGGCTAACTTTTATGCTTTGGCTACGAGCCAGCTTGCCTTCCTGCTGTGATTAGTTGGCATCCACCCAAGTTCTTGGTAACTCCTAATCTCGGAAGCCATTAGGAGCAAAGTTTGCACTGAGACCACGACGAAGGCAGCTTCATGGCAGACAGTAATTGAATTAAGATTTTTTTTCCCGAAGAATTACGACTCCGAAGGCAACCTGGTAAAACGCAAAGCCTTCGTGCAGCTAAGGACCAACTGTCTTAACGTGCATTGAGCTAAAGTTTATTTGCATTTTCTCTGCAATTAGCCACCGATCCATGGGATCCATTTTTGGGTCTGGACGTTTGAAGCTTCAATTTGCACACACGGAGAGACATAGAGCCTAATAAAATTGATATTAATAAATCTAAAACCGTTGCTGCAGTGTTTCCCCAAAAATAAGCCCTCACCAAAAATAAGCCCTCCCCAAAAAGATTTAAATGCATGTGCAGCCGATCCCCGCCATTTCCTCTGATTAGGGTTAGGGAAATCAGGTAAGATGGCAAGAGGAGCCCCGTCTCGCTCCACATGCCCCAAAATAATAGACCTCCCCAAAAATAAGGCCAAGCGCTTATTTCGGGGTTCAAAAAAATATAAGACAGGGTCTTATTTTCAGGGAAACACGGTAGATGTCTTTTGTACTCTGGGGCAGTGTTTCTCAATCCTAGAAACGTGAAGATGTGGAAGGGGATGGGACTTTAAATTCCTGGATTCCACAGCCACCAGGTAGGTGGAAATATTAAAGCAAGCTGGCCATGGGTTTCTGGGAATTGAAACCCACCCATCTTAAAGCTGCCATGGCTGAGAAGCAAATGTTAATCTGGGGTGTTGGAGAAGCAGCAGAGAGATCTTTGGGTCAGTCATTCTCTTACTCTAGCATCAGTGTTAGAAGGGAGTGGGCTTTGTGGAGGAGGAGGAGGAGGAGGAGGAGGAGGAGGAGGAGGAGGAGGAGGAGGAGGAGGAAGAAGAAGAAGAAAAGGAGGAGGAGGATTGTGGGGTCCTTGGTGCTGTCTGAGCTTGGTATTTTCTTGAAGTTGTTTCATTACCCAACTGATGATGAAGGTAACATCATCAGTGCTAGAAGGGAGTGGGTTGTATGGACAGGAGGAGGAGGAGGAGGAGGAGGAGGAGGAGGAGGAGGAACTGTGAGATCCTTGGTGCTCTCTAAACTTTCTTTCTTTCTTGCAGACGTTTCATTAACCAGCTAGGCAACAACATCAGTGATAGAAGGGAGTGGGTTGCGTGGAGTGGAATGGGACGAGGAGAAGGAGAACTGTGGGCTCCTTAGTGCTCTCTAAGCTGGGTTGTTTTCTTGCAGACATTTCATTACCCAACTAGGTAATATCATCAGTGTTAAAAGGGACTGGGATGGGGGTAGGTGGGAGGAGGAGGAGGAGAATTGTGGGGTCTTCAGTGCATTCTGAGCTTGTTGGTTTTCTTACAGACGTCTCAAGACCCAACTAGGTAACATCATCAGCACTGCAAGGGAATGGAGTGTGTGGAAAGAGGAGGAGGAGGAGGAGGAGGAGGCGAAGGAGAAGGAGAAGGAGGAGGAGGACTTTAGAGTACTTGATGCTCTCTAAGCTTGTTTTATTTGTTCGTTGCTGTCGCAGGTGTTTTACAGCCCAACCTAGGCAACATGATCCGTGCTTCTCTTCAGACAACAAGGGAGACAACTTTATCTATTTGAGAACATCAGAGGGGGAAAAAAAACCCCCACCCAACCCCACTTTGTCTCTCAGGCTGAGATTAGCGCAGCTTCCCTTCTGTTTCTCTCGAAGGCTAAAAATACAGAGAGAAAGCAGCATTCCATGCACTAACCTCAGCCTACACAATTTGTGGGTGGGGGGGATTGCGCTTATCGGCGCCAGCTTTCTTTCAAAGAAATAGATTCACTGCCGTTTTTGAGTTCTCCCGTCCATGAAAGCAACCCCATGGTTCCATTTATTTCCCCTGGATCTCTGCAGCTCCGTCCGATGACAGAGCCCCCAGACATCACCGCATCGGTCTTTGGAGAACGGCTGCTACAATAAACCAGTTAGAAAAATCCAATAAACTTAAGGTCTCACTATACCAGCTTTCATCCCCATGGAACTGCTGCCATGCCTTAAATAGAGGCATTTGTTTTCCTTGCAGGAAACAAAGCTTTCCCAAGCTCCCTAGAATACCTATAACTATATACATACCTGACTACTGTGTTTCCCCGAAAATAAGACCCTGTCTTATATTTTTTGAACCCCAAAATAAGCATTTTGCCTTATTTTCGGAGAGGTCTTATTATTTTGGGGCGCGTAGAGCACGATGGAGCACCTCTTGCCGTCTTACCTGATTTCGAGCTCTGCATTTTGATATTTTCGGGGAGGGCTTATTTTCGGGGGTAGGCTTATTTTAGTGCATGAGCTCAAAAGCCCAATTGGGCTTATTATCAGGGGATGTCTTATTTTTGGGGAAACAGGGTAGCAACAGCAATAGCACTTAGACTTATATACCGCTTCCTAGTGCTTTTACGGCCCTCTCTAAGCAGTTTACAGAGTCAGCCTATTGTCCCCAACAATCTGGGTCCTCATTTGACCCACTTTGGAAGGATGGAAGGCTGAGGGAGGGAGGGAAGGAGGAAAGGAGGGAGGGAAGGAAGAAAGAAAGGAGGGAAGGAGGAAGGAAGAAAGAGCGATAGCACCTAGACTTATATACCGCTTTACAGTGCTTTACGGCCCTTTCTAAGCGGTTTACAGAGTCAACATATTGCCCCCAACAATCTGGGTCCTCATTTGACTCACTTCGGAAGGATGGAAGGCTGAGGGAGGGCGGGAATGAGGAAAGGAGGGAGGGAAGGAAGGAAGGAAGGAGGGAAGGAGGAAGGAAGAAAGAGCAATAGCACCTAGACTTATATACTGCTTTACAGTGCTTTACTGCCCTCTCTAAGCAGTTTACAGAGTCAACATATTACCCCCAGCAATCTGGGTCCTCATTTTACTGACCTCGGAAGGGTGGAAGGCTGAGATAATCTTGAGCCTGGTGAGATTTGAACTGCCAAATTGTAGGTAGCCGGCAGTCAGCAGAAGTAGCCTGCAGTACTGCACTCTAACCACTGCGCCACTGTGGACCAGATAGATAGATAGATAGATAGATAGATAGATAGATAGATAGATAGAAAATAAGCCCTAACTGGAAAATAAGCCCTAGCATGATGTTTCAGGATCTACTCCCAAAATAAGCCCCAGTTAAGATTGTCAGCCAGTCGGAGGCGTTTAGTACTGAATTTCCCCCAAAGTAAGACCTAACCTGAAAATAAGCCATAATGTGTCTTTTGGAGCAAAAATTAATATAAGTCTTATTTTGGGGGAAAGATGGTATATGTATGTATGTATGTATGTATGTATGTATGTGTATATATATATATATATCTCCAAGATTTCATTTATCCAAGGAGGTTTCAATTCATAAATAGCCACGGGCAGGAAGGTGCGTTAATTTCTACTTGATTAAGATAATTGATCGGTTAAGGCTGAGGTCACGGGCTGGTTTGTGAGTGATGAGCATCAGAGCGCCAATGTATGCATGCGGCACCACCGATGCCCTGGAGGAAGGAGACGTTTCTCTTCTGGACAAGCCCAGCCTGGAACACAGATGCCTCCCGAGCCCGTTCCCTGCGCGCTTTCATTTGGCTGCTGCATGCATCCCGGTGATGGATGGTGCTGACAGGTTAAATTATCCAGGCTGCACATCTTTAGAGAGCCGTCGACAGGGATCCTGCATTTTCTGATTATGTAGAACCTGTGTGGGTTTTAAAAGGTGGTGAGGGGAAGATCGGGGTGGAGGGACGATGCACAGGAACGTAGCAAGCCGAGGGAAATGGACCTGTGCTCTCCGTAGCTCTACTGGCTTGAATGAGAGGTAAAGGGCAGAGAAGGGACAGCAAGATCTGTGCTGGGTGCTCAGCCTATTTTGGCTCTCTATCAACTCTCACCCAGTGTTCCTCGCTTCTTGTATCTTCAGAGTAAAAATGGAACATTGCTTGACAGCTCTGCAAATGCTCCACCTCCGGAACACGCAGAGGACCCAGAGCAGGGCTCTGCAACCTTAAACACTCAAAGAGCCACGCCCACCGAGACATGCCCACAGAACCAGTAGTAAAAAATTTTGAATTCCAGCACTGCTCCCCTTCCATGAAAGCCGAAGGTTAGACTCACCCACCGAAGACTTTATAAAGCGGTACTAACACACTTCACGAGTGATGTCATGCCCACCATGGTCACGCCCACCCCTGGCCACGCCCCTCCCAGCCCTCCAAGGTCAAACACAACCCTGATGCGGCCCTCAATGAAATCGAGTTTGACACCCCTGATGTTTGGCAAGGGATGGACATTGCCTAAAATCCTTCCCCTTCAGGGGTGCTATTCAGCAGGTTCTGACAGGTTCTGGAGAACCAGTAGCGGAAATTTTGAGTAGTTCAGAGAACCGGCAAATACCACCTCCGACTGGCCCCAGAGTGGGGTGGGAATGGAGATTTTGCAATATCTTTCCTCTGCCACACCCACCAAGCCATGCCCACCAAGACACACCACGCCCACCAAGACACGCCCACAGAACCAGTAGTAAAAAATTTTGAATTCCAGCACTGCTCTCCTTCCATGAAAGCCAAAGGATAAACTCATCCACCGAAGGCTTTATAAAGCGGTACTAACACACTTCATGTGATTTGGATTCTGTGCCTCTGTTTATACAACCATATTCCAGTTTTGGGGTTGTTGTTGTTGTTTTTTTAACACACCTGCAGCGTTTTACTTCTTCTAAGGTAAGATTCTACCAGCTGCACTTCATTGGAATTTCCTTGTGTTATTTTCCTCCGGGCTTCCCTGCAGAGACCGGTGCTTGTTGAAAACCAAATTGTAAAAAAACCTATAAGCAACTCTTGCCTGCATCTACATCACCATTGTGTCTGTATTCTGGCATGCTTCCGTTCGCCCGTTTTTTTTCCCGTTCTTTCCACAATTCACTAGAAGCACTAATAATAATGAAACTATGGCTTGAAACAGGGGTGAAATCCAGTAGGTTCTGACAGGTTCTGGCGAACCGGTAGCGGAAATTTTGAGCAGTTCGGAGAACCAGCAAATACCACCTCTGGCTGACCCCAAAGTGGGGTGGGAATGGAGATTTTGCAGTATCCTTCCCCTGCCACACCCACCAAACCACACCATGCCCACAGAACCGGTAGTAAAAGAATTTGGATTTCACCATTGGCTTGAAAGTTTCGGACAGATCAGAGCCTTGGTATCGCAGCAGACTAAAGCACTGTTAAGTAACACCAGCTGCCTGCAATTACTGCAAGTTCAAATCTCACCAGGCTCAAGGTTGACTCAGCCTTCCATCCTTCCGAGGTAGGTAAAATGAGGACCCGGTTTGTGGGGACAATAAGCTGACTTTGTATAAAAAAGAACACCGCTTATAAGGGGTGGGGGCTGAAAGCCCTACTAAGCAGGTATGTACAAAAGTATGAAGGCTATTGCTTAACGCATTGTAAGCCGCCCTGAGTCTCCGGAGAAGGGCGGCATATAAATTGAATCAATCAATCAATCAATCAATCAATCAATCAATCAATCAATAAAGGTGAGTCACTGGATAAAAAGCCCGATGCTTGGAAAATCCAAGGGTGGTTGAGAAAAAGGTTGGTAGAAGACAGGATGGTTGGGATGGGTCACGGATGACCCAAGGAAGGATTTGAAAGAAGGAATAAATTATGTAGGGCGTTAAAGGTACCGTCGGAAGATGGAAGCTGTTTTAGGGGACTGAAGGATAAAACATACGAAGAACGGATGTAGGAATTGGGTGTGTCTAGTTTAATAAACAGGATATGGTGGCTAAGACGTTGAGCTTGTCGATCGAAAGGTTGGCAGTTCAGCGGTTCGAATCCCTAGTGCCGCGTAACGGGGTGAGCTCCCGTGACTTGTCCCAGCTTCTGCCAACCTAGCAGTTCGAAAGCAGGTAAAAAAAATGCAAGTAGAAAAATAGGGACCACCTTTGGTGGGAAGGGAACAGCGTTCCGTGCGCCTTTGGCATTGAGTCATGCCGGCCACATGACCATGGAGACGTCTTCGGACAGAGCTGGCTCTTTGGCTTTGAAACGGAGATGAGCACCGCCCCCTAGAGTCGGGAACGACTAGCACAGATGTGCGAGGGGAACCTTTACCTTTAGTATAATAAAAAGAAGGACTAGGGATAACACGATAGCAGTGTTCTGATATTTACCTTGGCAGCCATTTAGATATTGGGACACTGCTATCATGTCATCCCTAGTCCTTCACCCACACAAAATTTGAAAAAAAATAGGATGAATGGATTGTGACTTCATTCCTTTCATATCACACGTCCTTTGGGTGGCCTCTGGCAGCTTTCCAGAATATGGAAACGATCAAGCTGCAGGCTGGCATCACAAATATTGTCTAATCCGCCTTAAAGCAACAACTGGGCACTATAAATTCATCTGATACCTCATTAATTTTTCCAGATCTACGTTCACACAACCTCTTTATCTTGGGTGGGCGAACAAACCCATTTTTCATGGATTTCCGCAAGACCCTGTGCTGTAAATTTATCATACGGGCAGGGTTTTGCATACATCACAAAGAAAGAGACCACGGTTAACCCTAATCAAGTTGTGAACATTGTGTTGTCATAAAGAAGAGGAGGTCATCCTGTTCTCCAAAGCACCTGAAGGCAGGACAAGAAGCAATAGAGGGAAGTTAATCAAGAAGAGAACCAACCTAGAACTAAAGAGGAATTTCCTGACGGTGAAAACAATTAACCAGTGGAACGACTTGCCTCCAGAAGCTGTGAAAGCTCCAACACTGGAAGTTTTTAAGAAGAGGTTGGATAACCATTTGTCTGAAGTGGTGTAGGGTTTCCTGCCTAAGCAGGGGGCTGGTCTAGAAGACCTCAAAGGTCACTTCCAACTCGCTTATACAGTTAATTTATCACGGAGAGATTCAACCTAGGAGAAATTTCCTGATGGTGACGACAATTAAAGAGTGGAACGACTTGCCTTCAGAAGTTGTGGGTGCTCCAACACTGGAGGTTTTCAAAAAGAGATTGGACAACCATTTGTCTGAAATGGTATAGGGTTTCCTGCTTGAACAGAAGGTTGGGCTAGAAGACCTCCAAGGTCCCTTCCAACTCTGTTATTCTGTAAAAACTGCCTTTTGCAATTGACCGATGGTGATATTGTCAATGCCGACGGGATCAAAGTGATACTCCAGATATTTTGATGTTCTGAACAGATGTTCTGTTCTATTCTATTCTATTCTATTCTATTCTATTCTATTCTATTCTATTCTATTCTATTCTATTCTATTCTATTCTATTCTATTCTTCTATTCCATTCCATTCCATTCCATTCCATTCCATATTCCATATTCCATATTCCATATTCCATATTCCATATTCTATTCTATTCTATTCTATTCTATTCTATTCTATTCTTTCCTTTCTTTTGCTATATTTGTTACGTTCACCACCTTGCGTTATTTGTAAAAAATAATAAAGGCAGATTCAAATAAATTGGCTTAGCATATTGTGATTTTTCTCCATTTCTTTCTCTTCTCTTCTGCCGTCTCCAGGTATTGCCAACATCCATTATCCAGACTTTATTTTTGCCCTCCTTACTGACAATTGCTAAAGTCTGAGGTGTCGTGCGACAAGCACTTGTCTGTTTGAATTCTAAAATCCCAGAGCGCATTATTATTATTATTTCAAAAAAAATGTGAAATTGCAGCTGCCCGTCCCTTAGCTGGGTGTTGGCCTTTCTAGACATTAAATGCTTCTGATTATTATTATTATATGCACAACAGCACAAAACCTCAACTGCCCCTTCATTAGCTGGAGCTAGCCTTCATTTGCATCGTCCATAATATTTATTAATATTAAT
>NW_026844067.1:1110961-1185329 GCF_029531705.1 Pantherophis guttatus | reverse complement strand
GAATAGAATAGAATAGAATAGAATAGAATAGAATAGAATAGAATAGAGATTTCCGTTCAATTCCTAGAAGTGATGATTTGGATCTAAGTCAATCTGGAGGTGACTAGAAGCTGAGACAAGGAACGGGAGCTCACCCCGTGATGCGGCGCTAGGGATTCAAACCGCTGAACTGCCGGCCTTTCGATCGACAAGCTCAGCGTTTTAGCCCACTGAGCCACCGCGTCCTTCTACATATATTGTACCTGTGCCTAAATGTAGAACTTTACTTTTTTTCACCCTTGAGTTTCATACTCGGAGGTAAACCAAGGGACGCGACAAACAGAATCGACGGAAGGACCTCCTAATCAAAGCAAAACTTTTCTGCTCCTTTGTCAGGAGAAAGAGCAAAACGCTATTCAAGGATGCGAGCGCTTCCATTTCTGGCCTTTCGCTCGAAAGCCGCCTCTCCGCCTTGAATGATTCCCGCCCTGAGTTCAAGTAAGGCGCGTGGGCAGAAGATGAGACTAAACGTGGGATGGATGGAAGATGGCAGTTAGACTTGCCTTCCAAGACAATTACCGCTGGCAAGTGACAGCTGGAAGGAGCCTCCGTTGACAGCTCCGTGAGCAAAGCCGCTTGTGACACTTCGCTCCTCCCCTTGCAAAAAAAAAAAAAAATTGTTTCTGGGTTGCGCGATACCGAATAGAGAGATTTCCCTGGAGGACCCAGGATAGCTGTCAAGAGAGAAAGGATGTCAACTCATCCAGCCTTCAGCTATAACAAGTTATCTCCGAGCACAGCAAGGCCCTCCCTTATCTCTGGCTCCAGGTGCCATTGATACCCAGCGGATGCCCAACAGGTGCGTTTCTGCAATCATGCTTTCCGTGAAGGGTTGAAGAAGGTCCCTGATAAATTTGGCTCCGTTTTTGTCATCTCTATAAGCAGGGAAGGTATTCTGCGCTGGTTTGAACGTGGGAGAATAGGCAGTCTAAAGGATGCAGCCCATGTGCCACGAGGCCCTTAAAAATAAGTACTATACTGAACAAAACTCGCTAATTGTGTTATTACACGTTTTTCCTTCTGTTCAATCATGTCAGAGTCTTGAAGGTTACTTCCTCCTCCCCTCCTCCTCCTCTCTGCCCCTTCGTCTCCACTTTCTTGTCCTCCTCTTCTTCCTTCTCTGTCCCTACTTCTCTTCCTCCTTCTCCCTTCTCCTCGTCTTCCCACTCCCCACCCCTCTTCCTCCTCCCCATCCCCTTCCTTCCTATCGTTCCTTCTCCTTCCTCCTCTCCCTCCTCTTTTTCTCTCTGTCCCCCTTCTCCCTTCTTCTCTTCTTCCCTCTCCTCCCCTCCTTCTCCTTTCCATTCCTTCTTCACCCTCCTCTCCATCCCTTCTTCTCCCTCCTCCTCCTCTTCTTCCTTCTCTCTGTCCCTTCTTCTCCTCCTCCCTTCTCCTCCTCTTCCCTTTCCTCACCCCTCTTCCTCCTCCCCTTCCTCTTCCTTTCCATCCCTCCTTCCTCCTCCTCCTCTCCAGCCTCCCTCCTTCTCTCTGTCCTCCTTTTCCTCCTTCTCCCTTCTCTTCTTTCTTCTCCTCCCCTCCTCCTCCTTTCCATTCCTTCTTCTCCCTCCTCTCCATCCCTCCTTCTCCCCCTCTTCTTCTTCCTTCTCTCTGTCTCTCCTCCTTCTCCCTTCTCCTCCCCTTCTCTCTCCTCCCCTCCTCCTCCTTTCCATCCCTTCTTCTCCCTCCTCCTCTTCCTCTTCTCTATCACTCCTTCTCCCTCCTCTTCCTCCTCTTCTTCCTTCTCTCTGTCCCCCTTCTCTTCCATCTCTCTTCTCCTCCTCTTCACTCTTCACCCCTTCTCCTCCTTTCTATCCGTCCTTCTCCCTCCTCCTCTTCCTCCTCTGTACCTCCTCCCCCTCCCCTTCCTCTCCCTCCTGCATAATGCATAATCCCAAGTATGTGTTTCTTGATGCCACAGAAGCTTTTACTTCTCTCCCAACCTTAATGTAGATCAATGCCATGTCTCTATTAAGACATAGCATAGAAAGGAACAGAGATACACACAGAGAGAGACACAGAAAGAGAGAGACACACACACAGAGAGAGAAAGACACACACACAGAGAGAGAGAGAGAGAGAGAGAGAGAGAGGGAGGGAGGGAGGGAGGGAGGGAGAGAGAGAGAGGGAGAGAGGGAGGGAGGCTATTTTGAATGCCAGCCAGGGACATGGCCTTCGTAGGTTAGAAATCAACTTCTTTTTAAAAAGAATTGGGGCTTGGTTCAATTACAGCCAAAGACTTGGTTGGGGTCCCTTCCCTTTCTTGCATAATTGCCTCCCCATTTAAAAATTAATGTGCTCTTTGCTTTCTACTTATTCGGAGGCAGTTTATTGCTGCGCTGGGGGTTAACCATATTAAATATTTCCTAATGACATTTCAGTAAAGCAGAAATGGGGTGTTGTTGCTTATTGCTATGGGTTTTTCTTTTCTTTTTTTTTTTCTTTTTCTTTTTCTTTCTTAGAAACCAGGCAAAAAAACCCACAAAAAACAAAGGCAATCAAATATGCATTAGCCCAAAACTCTGGAGAAAGCATCTAATATAGGAAAAGGAAAACACGCAGCCCCCAAATTGTGTGGAGAGATTTTGTTTTAGCAAAACACACCACTGGAAAAAAAAAAGCATCAAAAATGCAGGCCGAGATGTCAAGGTAAACCGGACTGTTTCTAGCTCTTTAAGCTTCTGTTTTCTTAGCCTTTTTTTTTTTTGCAGGCGTGAAGTTTAGTTAGGGTTAAACAAAAGAGAGAAAGAAGACGCGGTGGGAAGAATGTTGTCTCAATTTTGATCATTGACCCCAATTCAATCCGCGGCCTAGAGCAGAGGTTGGCCATGCAAAGAGCATAAGATTCAATTTAAGGGTTGAAATGCTAAAGAGGGCAAGAGATGATGGATAGATATAGAATATTTTTCCTGAACAGGATGGTTATTTTATTAAGTGTTAGAAAAAAAGAAGTAGAAAGTAGAAATTGGGAAAATAGTATTATGTATAAAGGTAAAGGTTCCCCTCGCACATATGTGCTACCCTGTTCCCCCAAAAATAAAACCTCCCCTGATAATAAGCCCAATTGGGCTTTTGAGTGCATGCACTAAAATAAGCCTCCCCCGAAAATAAGCCCTCCCCGAAAATATTTAAATGGAGAGCTGGAAATCAGGTAAGACGGCAAGAGGAGCCGCATCTTGCTCCACGTGCCCCAAACTAATTAAGACCTCCGCAAAAAACGCCAAGTGCTTATTTCAAAGTTCAAAAAAATATAAGACAGGGTCTTATATTTCGGGGAAACACAGTAGTCGTTCCTGACTCTAGGGAGCGGTGCTCATCTCCGTTTCAAAGCCGAAGAGCCAGCGCTGTCCGAAGACGTCTCCGTGGTCATGTGGCCGGCATGACTCAACGCCAAAGGCACATGGAAAGCTGTTACCTTCCCACCAAAGGTGGCCCCTATTTTTCTACTTGCATTTTTATCTGCTTTTGAACTGCTAGGTTGGCAGAAGCTGGGACAAGTCACGGAAGCTCACCCCGTTACGCGGCACTAGGGATTCGAACCGCCGAACTGCCGACCTTTCGATCGACAAGCTCAGCGTCTTAGCCACTCAGCTACCGCATCCCTTGATGTGCCAATATGACATCTCTAATAAAATGGAACTTTGAGAAACTTCGAGCCTCGGAGTCTTCTTTCGTTGGGGGTGTTACTTGGAACTCTGACATTAATCCAGAATCTGCTTTAAAACTTCAACCAGCTCCCTGACCTCCGGGGTGCCATCCAGGGTGCTGAGCCCTGAGCACCGACCCAACACCAGGCAGGGTGAAGACTCAGGAAAGTTGACAGAAATTGAACTTTGTCAGAAGTGTGGAAATAACATCCCAGCGTGAGATCAGATCTCCACAGATCTTAAACCGCTGCATTTAAATATATATATTTATCTAAACACAGTCTCTTTTGATGTCTAAATTTAGGCGACTTAAAAGCTGCAGGGTGCTTATAAGTCTCTAACTGCCTTGAGTTTTGCTCTGAGGTTTCTCCTTGTAGGTGTAGGTGTAGGAGAACGTGAATAGAGAGAGAGGGGATGTGTGGAGGTGGGACAGAAAGAGAATAAAAGCCCTTTACTGAGTAACTTGATTCCCTGGTGGTGTTCTTGGCAGTGCCATATAAATAAAGCAGACCATGATTGGTCTACTCCTGGCTTATTCATAGCTAGCTTGATTTTCGGGATAAAGAAAACTTCAGGAGAAATAACAAGGTATCGTGTTATTTCAAAGTACTGAGGTTGCTACTTGAATTTGCAGTTTGCACTGAAGGTTTAATTTACAGGGTGCAGTAATTAAAATCGCGGTGATGTTCATCCTTTGCAATTAGGTGAAAGCAGTCGCTGGTACTCGACACGCTCAGAAACTCAGGGCTTATTTTTGGGGAGAGAGTTTATTTTGGGGGAGGGCTTATTTTTGGGAGAGGGCTTACTTTTTTGGGGAGGGCTTATTTTCAGGGAGGGCTTATTTTCTGGAAAACACGGTACATTGAAAGAAGCTGTAGTTTTTGAAAAGCGAGCAGAGGGACGGAAACGAGTAAAGTGAGACCTCCTTCCATTTTTTGCCTAGGAATAAGTGTGATAGAAATTAAGAGAGGGAGAACAAACCAATTTGTGTCCTTTCTTTACCGCCGTGGTCATTATTTTTCCTCCCGCAGATTCTGATCTCGCTTACCGTGCCGTTCTCTGCCGACAGATCCTATTGCTTAATTGGTTTTCAGGCTACCCAGAGAACCATGGTTATAGAGGGACAAACATCCCTCCGCACAAACAATTATTGATTGCCTGACTCAGAGGGAAACGGGGGAAGCCACTTTTTAATCACTCATTTCATTTGCATAGCGCTCTTTGACCCCCCCAAAAATGAATTTATCCTTTAGCACAATATGGGAGCCTCCCTCATCCATCTTAACAAAATAACACAGTTGGAAGGGACCACGGAAGTCTTCTAGTCCAACCCCTTGCTCAAGCAGGAGACCCTATGCCATTCCAGAGAAATGGTGGCCCAGTCTCTTCTTGAAAACCTCCAGTGATGAAGCACCCACAACATCTGAAGGCAAGCTTTCAGAATTAATTAATTAATTAAAGAATGAATGAATCCCTTAATGAATTAATTCCTTAATAAATTGTTCTCATTGTCAGGAAATGTCTCCTTAGTTGTAGGTTGGATCTCTCCTTGATAGGTTCCCATCCATTGCTTCCTCTCCTGCCTTCAGGTGCTTTGGAGAATAGGTTGCATCCCCCTCTTCTTTGGGGCAACCCCTCAATTATTAGAAGGCTGCCATCATGTCATCCCTAGTTGATCTTTTTAGAATATAGAATAACAGAGTTGGAAGGGACCTTGGAGGTTTTTTAGTCCAACCCCCTGCTTAGGCAGGATACCCTACATCACTTCAGACCAATGGTTATCCAACATCTTCTTAAAAGCTTCCAGTGTTGGAGCATTCACAACTTCTGGAGGCAAGTTGTTCCACTGATTAATTGTTCTCACTGTCAGAAAATTTCTCCTTAGTTCTAGGTTGCTTCTCTCCTTGATTAGTTTCCACCCATTGCTTCTTGTCCTGCCCACCTCAAGTGCCTTGGAGAATAGCTTGACTCCCTCTTCTTTGGGGCAGCCCCTGAGATATTGGAAGACTGCTATCATGTCTCCCCTAGTCCTTCTCTTCATTAAACTAGACATACCCAGTTCCTGCAACCGTTCTTCATATGTTTTAGCCTCCAATCCCCTAGTCATCTTTGTTGCTAGCTTCTCTGCACTCTTTCTAGAGTCTCAACAACTGTTTTATATATTTTTTCTCTTTTTTTCCCTTGAATTTTTTTGCTGATTTATTACATATCTTGCCAGATGGCCTTTGCCACACCAGCAGAATTCAACCTGCTTAAGGCTGGGTTGTCTCTGTAGCCTGTTTAAGAGCTACCGTTCTCCAAAATACCTTCAGCCTTTAAAAGAACACTGCTGCATCTAAAATATATTTACAGACTGCTTAAGACTGGCTCTCTGCAGAGCTGCCATTCTCTGAAACACCTCCAGCCTTTAAAAGACAGTTGCTTTTAAAATATATTTACAGACAAATGGAAGTTTGGAAGGTAGCCATCCAGATGTTCTTTAGCAGACTCTGGGAGTCTAGGCAAGTACTGCAGACTGGTTATTTAACATGCGCCAACTCCATTGCTGTCAACATCCAGCCTGAGTATCCAAATAAAAAGTCTTGGATCAGTAACAGTAACAGAGTTGGAAGGGACCTGGGAGGTCATCTAGTCCAACCCCCTGCTCACGCAGAAGACGCGTACTAGGGATTCGAACCGCTGAACTGTTGACCTTTCCGATCGACAAGCTCAGCATCTTTAGCCGCTGAGCCACCTAGGATCATTTCAGTTCTGAAAAGCTTACTGTTTGTTGAATGCATGGCGAGGTAAAACTAACTCTGAATTTCAAAGGCACCAGTTTAACGATATTAAACAATGAATTTCCAAGCCCAACCCCCCAGGCTTCCACGTAGACCATGTAAAACAAGTTCTCTTTGTTATGGGAACCATCTGCCTTCTACTTCACACCTGTTGATATGTCCTTGAAAGGTTTCCAGAGTCTCCCAAGCTCCCGTGAAACGACAGAAATTCCATTTCTCCAAATTAACCCATTCGTAGTCAACATCTTCCCCCCTTTACTCTAATGACAAGTTGAAATGAAGAGGCACATAGCTGCTCTGACCTAGGCTTCCCAAAAGCACAAAGCCGTCCTGATAAAACCCCTTTTTATTTAGTTTAAAGGGAATTCCTCTCCAGCAAAGTCCTGGCCAACAGTCTTGCAAGAGATTTCACAACTACAGACCTTGATCAGGCTTGAAGAGCTGCCAGGCTGATATCTTCCCAACGCCACTGTGTAGCAGACAATACTTGGCAAGAAGTCAGGAATAGGTCTTCACTCTAATGAATTGAACTAATTGTCTCCTGCAAACTCCCCTCCCCTTTTGCTCCTCTTTATTCCCTATGGGAGGGGCCATTCACCGTCCACCTGTGGCTTTACTCCTGAGTCGACCCTTGTTCCTTAGCTGTTCCCTTCTCCTGGCAGCTCTGTGCATGCGCACACTGGGAACAGGCTCCAACTGTTCTTCTGCCCCACTGATATCCGACTCCGAAGGCAGCTGATAACTGTCAGACGGCCCTGGCCCCCTCTCTGCCTCCGATGCAGAGCCCTCATCAGAGCCTTCCCCAGACTCCAGGACTGGCCCATGTTCCTCCCCAACCTCCTCACTGTCTGAGTCTGCCACCGGCTCCGTTGGCCCCTGGCAGGCCACAACAGTAACTACCCATCTTTTGCTCTTGACAATTGCATCCATTTAATGGGAAAGCTGCCCATCCAGACTGCTATGTTTCGACTCCTCTTCCCAAAAAACCCCCATACTGGTTCCTGCTTTCAACCAAAGGTAAGCACGGGAAACTGAAGTCAACTGACCTTTCTTTTCGTAGACGAGTTTCTCTCCGCTCCTGCCTGTGCTATCCAGGGGCACCCCAGTTTGACTCCCAAACTCGCCGTCTCGGTAGCCGAACTCCGGATGCAGAGGGTTGTCTTCCTCTTCGTAGTCGTAGTCATCCAAGATAGGGGTCTCGCGGATGGGCATGCCGATGACCGAGGTGTGGCCCTGAAGGCGTGAACTGCGGAAGCTTTCCCTGCCCTGGGAGCCAATAAGCATGGAGGGGATGTAGTGGATCTCGTGGGTGGCCTCGGAACTGGCGCTCTTGTGGGGGACGCGGCGTTGTTTGTACCAACGCCGTTGGGCGTACAAGGCTATGGTGAACACCAGCAGCAGCAAAAGGAGAGCAATCAGTCCGCCCTAAAGAGAAAAAAAACAAGGAAAAGAGGACTTCAGTATCGTTCCCTCTATTGGTTCTCAACCCCATAACAGGAGTGGTTGGAAAGCATCTCCCCTCCTGTAAAGCAACGCACCTTTGTTTCTCTATCAGAGACAGGTCCTTCTATTCTATTCTAAAGGCTAAAACATATGAAGAACGGTTGCAGGAACTGGGTATGTCTAGTTTGATGGAAAGAAGGACCAGGGGAGACATGATAGCAGTGCTCCAATATCTCAGGGGCTGCCACAAAGAAGAGGGAGTCAAGCTATACTGAGGGCAGGACAAGAAGCAATGGGTGGAAACTAATCAAGGAGAGAAGCAACTTAGAACTAAGGAGAAATTTCCTGACAGTGAGAACAATTAACCAGTGGAACAACTTGCCTCCAGAAGTTGTGAATGCTCCAACAACGGAAGCTTTTAAGAAGAGGTTGGATAACCATTTGTCTGAAGTGGTGGAGGGTTTCCTGCCTAAGCAGGGGGTTGGACTAGAAGACCTCCAAGGTCCCTTCCAACTCTGTTATTCTATTCTATTCTATTCTATTCTATTCTATTCTATTCTATTCTATTCTATTCTATTCTATTCTATTCTATTCTATTCTATTCCATTCCATTCCATTCCATTCCATTCCATTCCATTCCACTCCACTCCACTCCACTCCACTCCACTCCACTCCACTCCGCTCTCCAAATGGAGAGACAGTGGGAGTGGAAGGTTAAAAGGGCCATGAAGTGATGCCTCCATAAAGTTCTGTTCCTGTTCCTGTTCCTGTTCCTGTTCCTGTTCCTGTTCCTGTTCCTGTTCCTGTTCCTATTCTACTCTACTCTACTCTACTCTACTCTACTCTACTCTAATTCTGATTGAATTGCCCACCTGGTGCATCAGTGCAAATATTCTCCTTTATCCGAAGACAAAGTGTAGAGATTTGACAAGGAACGCACTCCAAACATGTATCGAGAAAATTCGAATTGTCCTGCTTAAAGGTAAATTACTGGCTCCAAATTAAACCTTTCTTTGCAAACCACAATCAGGGCAATCACATTAGGCGGGTGGGTGTATTTAAAAATCAAAGCTTCAAAAACTGCATTGGGTTTCTCAGCCTTTCGTTTGAAATTGTTTGCTTTTTGTCCCCGTTTGTATTCTCCAAAATAACTGGTCATTCATTTCGGTACAGCAGGCAGAATAATAACACGAATATCCAAATAAGAATAACGGTGCAATAATAATAATAATAATAAACAAAAACCGAAGGGGCATATTATTTGGATTTTTCTCAGAGGCCAACACAAATATCTTTGTTTTTGCTCTTTGTTTTTAATAATAGTGAGAAGTTATTGGATAGCCAATAGGGTTTAAGGGAAACATTGCTGTTTAGTATTTCATTACAGTACTGTAAAACTAACACTTTTAATCTCCAAATATTAGCACTATACAGATTCAGAGAAGAACATAAGAATCGCAAAATGACAGTGTTACAGAATATCAGAGTGGGAAGGGACCTCGGAGGTCTTCTAGTCCAACCCCCTGCTCAAACAGGAGCCCTTATACCATTCCAGCCAAACGGCTGTCCGATCTCTTCTTAAAAACCTCCAGTGATGGAAGCACCCACAACTTCTGGAGGCCAGCCGTTCCACTGATTAATTGGTAATAAATTAAATAATTCAAAGCAATTGATTGCCTACTGATATTTATGGACTTAGCAGGTAGATATACTCTAGATGAAGTGGAATTCTGTACTTCTGATTAAGAATCTAGGACTAACAATTCTTTTAAAAACTTACATCTTTCCAAATTCTGGGAGAGAAAGCTGTTTGACAAAGCCCCGAGGATTCAAATCAATCACATAATCAACCAGCAATGGCGCCGACCCTCGATCAACCCATCCAACCCCCATCCCCACAACCAACACTTCACCTCCCAATGACCCTCACCTGACATGACCTCCCCATCACAAGACACATCACTTGAAGTGACCCACATCTGACCCATCACAAGATCTATTGCAAGATGCTCAACTGATGTGAGCCACACCTGACCCATCACAAGATCCTCACCTGATGTGACCCATCACAAGACCCAAGTCTCTCACCTGACGTCACCCACACCTGACCCATCATAAGACCCTCACCTGTGACCCACACATGACATGACCTTCCCATCACAAGACACATCACTTGACATGACCTACACCTGACCCATCGCAAGATCCATTGCAAGACGTTCACCTTATGTGAGCCACACCTGACCCATCACAAGACTCTCACCTGTGACCCGCACCTGACATGACCTCCCCATCACAAGACGCATCACTTGACTGGACCCACACATGATCCATTACAAGATCCATCGCAAGACCCTCCCTTGATGTGACCAACACCTGACCCATCATGACCCATCACGTCTCTCATTTGATGTGACCTACACCTGACCCAAGATCCTCACCTAATGTGGACACACCTGACCCATCACAAGACCCTCATTTGATGTGACCTACACCTGACCCAAGATCCTCACCTGACATGACCCATACAAGACCCTCACCTGATGGGACCCATCACAAGACTCAAGACTCTCACCTGACGTGACCCACACTTGTCCCATCACAAGACCCTCATTTGACGTGACCCATGCCTGACCCATCATAAGATCCATCGCAAGACCCTCACCTGATGTGAGCCACACCTGACCCAAGATTCTCACCTGATGTAAGACACACCTGACCCAAGACCCTCACCTGACATGACCCATACCTGACCCATCACAAGACACAAGACTCTCACCTGTTGTGAGCCACACCTGATCCAAAACCCTCACCTGACATGACCCATACCTGATCCATCACAAGACCTTCACCTGATGTGAGCCACACCTGACCCATCACAAGACTCTCACTTGATGGGACCCATCACAAGACTCAAGACCCTCACCTGACATGACCCATACCTGATCCATCACAAGACCCTCACCTGACATAATCCTGCCCCCCATCACAATCCCTACTGACCACATAAGGAGAAGAACACCAACCCTGACATTCCCTCAACTCCGCTGAAGACGTTACCCAGCCTGGTACCGAAACGTTCGGAAACCAACCCACCCAACAATCTCGGAGAACGCAGCTCCGTCCTCATCCTCCACCCGAGCTCCAGCTATTCACCACCATCGCAAAGCTATTTTAACCCGAGGTCCATGGTTCAGCCCGGTAGCCTAAGAAATCAGCTTATTTTGCAAAAAAAGAAGAAGAAGAAGAAGAAAAATCTATATATTTTTTTATGTCTCTATTAGGTACTATGCCAACCGTATCCACAAAAGGCATCAATTTAATACGAGATAAAGCTCTCCTAAGATACGAAATATGCACAAGAGGGCAGAATTACAGCTGCCGTGGGAAGTCTTAAAAGTTTTTCCACTGGCTGTGAATAAAAAATAATCAGAGAGGGAAGGGAGAGAGCGAGAGAGAGAGAGACAGAGACAGAGAAAAAAAGGTCAATTTCCATATAGCTTCATCATAAAAACCGAATTTCATTTCGAAGAAGACGGGACCGAAATCCTAACAGGATGATAACCTGTCTGACTAAAATATGGGAGCCCGTGTTTTACAACGTGCTTATTTGAAAGATTTGAAGGCGAGGGTTGGCAAAACAGGCTCCCGGTGATGAAAGTTACAAAGCAGCGGGGGAATATATGAAGGAGAAAAGAAAAGAAAAGAAGAAAAAAAATAGGAGAAAAATAGCTTCTTCTATTTTGGGGAGGAAACTCTTAGCCGTCCAGAGGCTTATTCAAGGCTCTGGAATTGAGGTGTCTCCAAAGCGTCATTGTGGCGTTAGGAACGAGTTGCTGATGGGAAGAAAATATATTCATTCCTTTATGGAAACCTCTGGGTAAAAATACCTATTCATCTACGGATATGTGAGATGCTTCTATTCCTTTCTTTCTCTTTCTTTCTCTTTCTTTCTCTTTCTTGTTCTCTCTCTCTCTTTTCTTTCCCCCTTTCCCTTTCCCTCTCTCTCTCCTTCCCCCTCTCTCTTTCTTTCGCTTTCTTTCCCGCTCTTTCTCCCTCTTTTCTTTCCCTTTCTCTCTCTTTCACCCCTTTCTCCCCTCCCTCTTTCCCCCTCTCTCTCTTTCCTGCTCTCTCTGTCCCCCCTCTCTTTCCTTCCCTTTCTTTCCCTCTCTCTCTCTTTCACTTTCTCTCCCTTTCCCTCCTCTCTTTCCCTCTCTCTTTCTCTCCTTCCCCCCCTCTCTCTTTCCCCCCTCTTTCTTTCTCTCTCTCCTTCCCCCCCTCTCTCTCTTTCCCCCCTCTTTCTTTCTCTCTCTCTTTCCCCCTCTTTCTCTTTCTCCCTCTTTTTATTTATTTATTTATTTATTTATTATTCGAATTTCTATACCGCCCTTCTCCTTTCGGACTCAGGGCGGTGAACAGCCAAAATAAAAACATTTATACATAAATACGATTAAAAATAGATTTAAAATAATTAAATTTGGCCCATAGTTTAAAATTTATCAATTTAAAATCCATATCAAAATTTAAAACCAACCATAAAATCTTTCTTTCCCTTTCTCTCTCTTTCACCCCTCTTTTTCCCCTCCCTCTTTCCCTCTCTCTCTCTTTCCTGCTCTCTCTCTGTCCCCCCTCTCTTTCCTTCCCTCTCTTTCCCTCTCTGTCTCTTTCCCTTTCTCTCCCTTTCCCTCCTCTCTTTCCCTCTCTCTTTCTCTCCTTCCCCCTCTCTTTCTCTCTCTCTTCCCCCCTCTCTTTCTCTCTCTCTTTCCCCCTCTTTCTCTTTCTCCCTCTTTTTCTTTCCCTTTCTCTCTCTTTCACCCCTCTCTTTCCCCCTCTCTCTCTTTCCCTCTCTCTCACTCTTTTCCCTCTCATTCTTTCCCCTCTCTCTTTCTCTGTAACAACAGAGACGGGCTCTACCCATCTCCGTTGTTACAGCCTCAAACCCTCACAGCTTCAACCTCACACTGTCTACCCATGGCCCTCACCCCATTCCTAAGTGGTCCGTAAAGGCGTGAAAATGCACCAGCGTGCCTACCGTTCCTGTTCTACTGTTCCCATTTATTTGTATTTACTTCACGTTTATGTTCATACCTATACTTGTTATCTTGCACATGTTTGACAAACAAACAAACAAACAAATAAATAAAATAAAAATATTTTGCTTCTCATCCAAGAAACTTCTTCAGTTCTTTTTTCTTTCTTCAATCTAGTTCAGGGGTCAGCAACCCGCAGCTCTGGAGCCGCATGTGGCTCTTTCATCCCTCTGCTGCGGCTCCCTGTCACTGTCGGCACCACAATTTTGAGAGGAGCTTCCGGTTAGTGTGGCGGGGGGGACGGGGGGAAGCATTGCGTGCCAGGAGGAGACTTTATGGCAAGGGGTGGATTTTCCTGTCCGCTCCACAATTGATAGGGCTTTTGGTTAGGACAGGAAGAGGAAAAAGGACACCACACTAGGAGGAGACTCTATGGTGGGGGAACCGGACTTCCGGTCGGCTCCAGAAGTGAACAGGGGGCTTCCGGTTAGGACCTTTGGGGCTCTTTGAGGGTTTAAGGTTGCCGACCCCTGATCTAGATTATGCAGTGAAACTGAGCGGTCTAGAGGTGGATCTCTCGCCTCACCATCAGGAGGCTGTGAGTTCGATCCCAGGTAGAGGCAGATATTTCTCTCTTTCTGGGCACGCTGAGAATATATATCTGCTGAACAAAACTCCACATTGGCGACAGGAAGGGCATCCGGCCAGTAAAACACTCAGCTCCATTGCCCAAACTCCACCCCGCAAGGGATTATGGGGTCGTTAAAAGATGGTTACTCAGTGAAACTGTACTGGAGGAAAGCAAAAGTTCTCCAAACCAGCAGAATTTCAACACAAGGGATGTCTTCTCCTATCTCAAGGAATAATCAAGAAGCTTCATTAAAACTCCTGAGCTATGCAGAAGATGAAAATAAATTAAAAGAAAAAGAGAAGAAGAAAAAAGAACCTTGAACCGCGATCCTCCCTCAACTGCAGGGAATCTGATTAACCCCAAGACAGAAGAAAAGTCACGGCAATTGCATATCCCAGACAGCTCTTCTCCTGGAGGAGCAGAAGGCAGCTCACGGCAATGAATACTGCTTAACCCAAATTTCCAAGAGGTTACACAAAATTGTAGCGGCAGCAGTCTTTGTACGCTCTGCAAAGGCCCATCACACAGGATCCCCAAACCCTTGACGTCTGGTAGACAAGGTTCTTGCACACCAAGCTCAAATCCAAAATTCAAGGATGTGTGAAAGACGTCTGTCTCCCTCCCTTATTCTCCTTCTTCCTTTCCTTCCTTCCTTCCTCCTCTCCCTCACTCTCATTTCCATCTCCTCCCTCCCTCCCTCCCTTCTTTCCTCTTCTCCCTCCCTCTCATTTCAATCTCCTTCCTTCCTTCTTTCTCTCCCTCCTCCCTCTCATTCCCATCTCCTCCCTCCCTTCTTTCCTCCTCTCCCTCCTTCTCATTTCAATCTCCTCCCTCCCTCCCTCTTCTTTCCTCTTCTCCCTCCCTCTCATTTCAATCTCCTTCCTTCTTCCTCTCCCTCCCTCTCATTTCAGTCTCCTTCCTTCCTTCTTTCTCTCCCTCCTCCTTCTCATTTCCATCTCCTCCCTCCCTCCTTTCTTCCTCTCCCTCCCTCTCCCTCCCTCTCATTTCCATCTCCTTCCTTCCTTCCTTTCTCCATCACATTTCCATCTCCTTCCTTCTTTCCTTCCTTCCTTCTTTTCTTTCTTCCTCCTCTCCCTCCCTCTCATTTCCATCTCCTTCCTTCCTCCATCCGTCCTTTCTTCCCTTCATCCCTCCCTCTCATTTCCATCTCTTTCCTCTCTCTTTCCTTTCCTTTCCTTTCCTTTCCTTTCCTTTCCTTTCCTTTCCTTTCCTTTCCTTTCCTTTCCTTTCCTTTCCCTTCCCTTCCCTTCCCTTCCCTTCCCTTCCCTTCCCTTCCCTTCCTTTCCTCCTCCTCTCCAAAACTTTTATTACTGAACAAATTACTCTGGGAACCCCTGACGCAATGCTAAAAATTAACATGAGGTTGCTACTCAGAACTCAGAAATATTTCCCCTTCCTAGTGAGAAAGCAAAGAGTGGTTCATCAACCAAGGACAAATAAACTTCGTCAGTTTTGCAACCCATAACGATGACTTAAAGAATATTCATGTTAAAATTAGATCCATCAGGTCTCTAACATGCAAATCCTACCACTTTGCAATTTGATCCAAATCTGCCGGAGAATCATTATATGGCCCATACAACCATCCCAATCCATAACTAAATCCCTTTAACCCTCTTTACTTTGCCTATTAATAAATAAACCCTACAAATATGTCAAATCCAGGCACAGAAGTACACATTTTTTGTCGCAAAACCTTCATTGCCTGTCTGGATTGTTATTATTATTATTATTATTATTTTGTGCGTCCTGGAGAGATGGCAAGATTAAGAATAATAACAACAGCAGCAAAACAAAATGATAATTATGATGATAGCGTTTATTTACTTCCTCGCTAATTTACCAGGAAAGAAAAAAAAAAAACCCAGCTAATCTCAATGGATAGCTTGATCATTAGTGCAAATTAATGCAGCTTGGTTGCACAGTATGCATATATTAAAAGAAATTAATTCTTTCCAAAGAAAAGCAAAGGGAGTCAGGCAAGAATGCATGCTACCAGATGTTAAAAGGCTGATAAAATTTGGGATTATGACGCTGGGTGGTTCTATTTCTTTTCTCTTTTTTTTTTCCAGTCTCCCTTTTCTTAATTTTGTATATATGTAAATGCCAAATCCAGAATGTTTTCTACTCTGGTTGACCTTTTCTGCTTATGGGAAGAAATGCCAAAAGGAAATAAATGTCTGAACTAGAAGCCCAAGGAATTACCTTATGCAGGTAATTCTCGACTGCGAATAGTTCATTTAGTGGCTCGTATTGATGACGGTTGATGTATCCCCAGGGTCACGTGATGAAAATTCAGACGCTTGGCCACTGGCTCGTATTGATGACGGTGACAACTTGCAAAGCATCCCTGGCCTACTCTCGAGTTGCCTTAAGCAAGGAGGGATGGGAAACCGATGAAACGGCATGGCAGCCAAAGACAGATGCACATTCCAGACTTATCTCTCTCTAGGCTGTCTCCCAGGGTTACCCACAGCGGTCGGAGGGGAGTGATCTCTACAACTCGCAAAATTGTTCCATTGGTGAATGTGATTGATGACGGGAGAAGGGGGGAAACAGGGTCATGATTGGGGCGTAAATTACGTAGGGTCAGAGCTGGCTTCACTTGGGAACGTGCCGACACGAAGCTCCTAATAAATAACAGGATTTCTTTTGAAGCTTGGCTCGAGGCTCATGATTTAATTAGGGCATCCGTCGGAACCCTGATAAGACGATTGCAGTGTCCCGCGATCCCCTTTTGCGAACTTCTGACAAGCAAAGCCAACGGAGAAGCCAGATTCACTTAACAACCATGTCTCTAGCTTAAGAACTGCAGCGATCCACTTCGCTTCAAACTTACAACAGGATTGAAAAAAGCGACTTAGGGCCATTTTCACTCTTACGACCGCGGCAGCATCCCTATGGTCACATAATCAAAATTCAGATGCTTGGCCACTGACTCATATTTATGACCGTCACAGCGTTCCTGTGATCACATGATCAAAAAACTCAGATGCTTGGCCACTGGCTCGTATTGATGACGGTTGATGCATCCCCATGGTCACATGATCAAAAAACTCAGACACTTGGCCACTGTCTCGTACTTATGATGGTTGCAGTGTCCCGGTGGGGGGTTTCACACGATCCCCTTTTATGACCACGCAAAGCCAACGGGAAAGCTGGATCCACTTAACAACCGTGATGCTAACTTAATAACTGCAATGATACTGCAGATTCACCGCTATGGCAAGGAAGGTCTTAAACTGGGACGAAATCCACTTAACAACTGTCTCCCTTAGCAACATACATTTTGGGCTCCAGTCCGGTTGTAAGTCGAGGTCATAATACCTGCTGTGAAATGGGGGTGAAATGCTACCGGTTCCAGCTAACAGGCCAGAAGTAGCCTGTTTTTTACCCTCTGCACATGCACAGAAGGCTTTGCGTATGCTCAGAGGGTCCAGAATTGCATGTGACATGCACACGCAGAGCGACACTTCTGAACCAGTAAGGAAGGTAAGTAGATTACTTACTTCCCTGCTGCTCAGTGGTGAAATGTAAAATTTGTTACTACCGGTTCTGTGGGCGTGGCTTGGTGGGGGTGGGGTGGGGGGTAATATGACTGAGTGGGCGTGGCCAACTTTTTTCTTTTTTTACTTTTAAAACCATTTTTTTCTACAATCTTTTCGGCTGAAGAGGTTGTAAAAAAAATGCTTTTAAAGCCTCTGACGATCCCAGCTGACTTGCCTGATCGGCAGAGGCTTTTTTTCCTTTTAAAAAGATTTTTTTCTATAACCTCTTCGGCCGAAGAGGTTGTAGAAAAAAATGCTTTTAAAAGCCTCTGATGATCCCAGCTGAGCCGCGCGATCATCAGAGGCTTTTTTTTAAAAAAAAAAACTTAAAAGCATTTTTTCGGTCAAAGAGGTTGTAGAAAAAAATGCTTTTATTTTTTTTTTTTAAAAAAAAAGCCTCTGATGATTGCGCGGCTCAGCTGGGCAACGGGGGGGGCAGGGATTTTTGCTACCGGTTCTCCGAACCACCCACCTCCATTGCTACCGGATCGGGCGATCCGGTCCGAACCGCAAACATTTCACCCCTGCTGCTGCTTATGTCTGAACCAGGAACCCAAGCAATTGCCTTGTGCCAATTCATCCCTTTGATTCATTTATTCCCCTTTTGCAAGTGCTCTGCAGATGTTTCCCTCTGCTCCCACGCCCCCCAATCCTCTCTGGAGAACAGAGTGGATTTGGACCTCATCAATTTTGTCTTCTGTTTTTCTATTTTGTGTTTGTTTTTTGTTTTTTTCTTTCCCAGTGACCGTATCCTCCAGGGCAAATATTACAAATGTACATGCCAAGCCCCAAACTGAGCTTTCCTCCTAATTGAAAAAAAAAATAATGAAAAGAAAGACAATGATAGTTGTTTCTTTGGCTTTATCTGCCAAGAATTGAAAAGAGCTCCCAGTCACAGTTAGGAAGGCAAGAGGAAAAGGGCAGATGGGTATGTGGGGGGGGTATGTGCTGGAGATAGTTTCAAAATGCGTTGCGGGATGTTTAAGATCAATTCATGGAATCAAGCAATATAGAAAGGAGGGGCCTATGACTAAAAAAGGCGGGAGAACATTCCCTTCCCTTCCTTTTCATCTTCCCTTCCCTTCTGTCTTCCCTTCCCTTCCATCTTCCCTGCCCTTCTTTTCTGTCTTTCCTTCATCTTCCCTTCCCTTCCTTTCTGTCTTCCCTTCCTTTCTGTCTTCCGTTCCCTTCCATCTTCCCTTCCCTTCTATCTTCCCTTCCCTTCCTTTCCATCTTCCTTCCATCTTTCCTTCCCTTCCCTTCTGTCTTCCCTTCCTTCCATCTTCCCTGCCCTTCTTTTCTGTCTTTCCTTCCATTTTCCCTTCCTTCCTTTCTGTCTTCCATTCCCTTCCATCTTCCCTTCCCTTCCATCTTCCCTTCCCTTCCTTTCTGTCTTCCATTCCCTTCCATCTCCCTTCCTTTCCTTTCCATCTTCCCTTCCCTTCCATCTTCCCTTCCATTTTTCCATCCCTTCCTTTCCATCTTCCCTTCCTTTCTCCCTTCCCTTCCTTTCCATTTTCCCTTCCCTTCTGTCTTCCCTTCCCTTCATTTCCATCTTCCCTTCCGTCTTTCCTTCCGTCTTTCCTTCCTTTCTGTCTTCCCTTCCCTTCCTTTCCATCTTCCCTTCCATCTTTCGTTTCCTTTCCTCCCTTTCATCTTCCCTTCCCTTCTGTCTTCCCTTCCTTTCTGTCTTCCCTTCCCTTCCCTTCCCTTCCCTTCCCTTCCCTTCCCTGTATTGGAGATCAATTCAAAATGCACTGATGGACATTTCAGATCTATTCACGGAACCAAACATTAAAGATAGGAGAGGCCTATGACTAACAAAGGGGGGAAGCCATCCCTTCTCTTCCCTCCTTCCTTTCTCCCTCATTTTCCTTCTTCCTTCCTTCCTTCCTTCCTTCCTTCCTTCCTTCCTTCCTTCCTTCCTTCCTTCCCATTTCCAAAGCTTTATTATTGAACAAATTACTCTGGGAACCTTCCCAACCCTTGTATAAATATGTTTAGACAGTTTTACTGTGCAAATATTTCAGCGCAACAGATGCCCCTTGCGAAAAGCAACTGTCATGGCATATGCCAAGGTTCCAGTTTTGCCACATGACTGGAGTTTTCAGGAGAACAGCAAAAGACTGCCCAGGAGCAGCAATGGTTTGAAAAAAGAGAATTATTTAGATGCAACATTAAGCTACACCTTGATCAAGGAAAAATACACTTCACAAATCAGAGAATGTCTAGAGCAAGATTATGCTACAATATGTGATCCTTTTCAGATAATAATTATAATCCCACAGGGCACATATTTTCATTAGGGAGGGAGGGAGGAAGGGTGGGAGGGAGGGAGGGAGGGAGGAAGGTAGGAAGGAAGGAAGGAAGGAGGGAGGGAGGAAAGAAGGAAGGAGGGAGGGAGGGAGGAAAGAAGGAAGGAAACCGTGGTGGTGCAGTGGTTAGAGTACAGTACTGCAGGCTACTTCTGCTGACAGCTGATTACCAGCAGTTTGGCAGTTCAAGTCCCACTGGCTCAGCCTTCCATCCTTCCAAGGTCAATAAAATGAGGACCCAGATTGTTGGGGGCAAGAGGCTGACTCTGTAAACCACTTAGAGAAGGCTGTAAAGCACTATGAAGCGGTATATAAGTCTAAGTGCTATTGCTAAGTGCGAAGGAAGGAGACGGAGGGAGGGAAGGAAGAAAGAAAGAAAGGAAGGAAGGAAGGAAGGAAGGAAAGAAGGAAAGAAGGAAAGAAGGAAAGAAGGAAAGAAGGAAGGAAAAGAGGAATTCATGAGCCGGCTGCCAGCCCTGTCACAAAATAATTTTTTGACTAGCTTATAACCTGCTATGGGAATAGTAAGATCCTTTGCAAAGATGACTCACAGACACAATAATGAGATATAGGAAGAAGAGATCATTTGTTGCATTTTAAGAGAAGTTATTAAAATTCCTCACACTTGTGGGAAAGTCATGTCCTGATATATATCTTTTCTTTTGCTTTACTATATTCTTAGGGGAGTTTTTTCCCCCCTTTCTTTTCTACTTGTTTCCTTCCTGCCCATTCTAGCTTTTATCCTTTTACTATGCATCAGTTTTCATCTGCGTCATTGTAATGTTTAATAACGTTACTCTCTCTATACAAAAAGAACTGTACTTTTTTTTCAACCCTAGTATTATTCCAGGAGAAGAGAGTGCAATTCAACCATTTGCTTTTAAGGTTGGTCTTGCATTCGTGTTGTGTGATCCCTGAAGGAACCAGGAACCCAGCTGGCTGCTGAGTTTGACAGAGCTACCCTGAATCAAAGCGACATCTTCCCACCTTTGCACATAATGGAAACGCATTTCCATGAAGAGGCCTTCTCCCATCCTTTCATGACAAAACTAACTTAGTTGATCCACCAAGAGCTGAAAAGATTAAAAGAGTCGCCGTATAAGAGAAAGTGAGTTCTGTTTAATGCCAAGTACAATGTCAGGAGATTTGACGCCAAGTCAGCCCCCAGCATAAGGCAGCCTTTAAAATACCTGTGCCTCTTTTCTTAGAGGCTTCTGCAACTTGATCCAGAAGCTAAAAGAGGAAAGCTAAAAAGATGGTGGAGGAGGAGGAGAAGGAGAAGAAGAGCAACAGATTATGTTGAAGAAGGAAGAAGGAAGGAAGGAGGAGGAGGAGAAGAGGAGGAGGAGGAAGAGGAAGAAGAGCAGCAGATTAATGTTGAAGAAGAAAGGAAGGAGGAGGAGGAGGAGAAGGAGAAGAAGAGCAGCAGATTATGTTGAAGAAGGAAGGAAGGAGGAGGAGAAGAGGAGGAGGAGGAGGAAGAGCAGCAGATTATGTGGAAGAAGGAAGGAAGGAAGGAAGGAGAGGAAGAGAAGGAGAAGAAGAGCAGCAGATTAATGTTGAAGAAGAAAGGAAGGAGGAGGAGGAGAGAAGGAGAAGAAGAGCAGCAGATTATGTTGAAGAAGGAAGGAAGGAGGAGGAGAAGAGGAGGAGGAGGAAGAAGAGCAGCAGATTATGTTGAAGAAGGAAGGAAGGAGGAGGAGGAGAGGAGGAGGAGGAGGAAGAGCAGCAGATTATGTGGAAGAAGAAGAAGGAAGGAAGGAGGAGGAAGAGAAGGAGAAGAAGAGCAGCAGTTGAAGAAGGAAGGAAGGAGGAGGAGAAGGAGGAGGAGGAGGAAGAAGAGCAGCAGATTATGTGGAAGAAGGAAGAAGGAAGGACGGAGAAGAGGAGGAGGAAGAAGAAGAGCAGCAGATTATGTTGAAGAAGGAAGGAAGGAAGGAGGAGGAGGAGAAGGAGGAGGAAGAAGAAGAGGAAGAAGAGGCATCCGTTGCTTCTTGTCCTGCCTTCAAGTGCTTTGGAGATTAGCTTGACTCCCTCTTCTTGATGGTGGACCCTTAGATATTGGAAGACTGCTATCATGTCTCCCCTTGTCCTTCTTTTCACAATTCAGTTTCAGATTAACAGAGTTGGAAGGGACCTTGGAGGCCTTCTAGTCCAACCCCCTGCTCAGGCGGGAAATCGATACCATTTCAGACAAACGGCTGTCCAACCTCTTCTCAAAAACCTCCAGTGTTGGAGAATTCACAATTTCTGGAGGCAAATTGTTCCACTGATTAATTGTTCTAACAGTCAGGAAATGTCTCCTTAGTTCTAAGTTGCTTCTCTCCTTGAATTTGTTTCCACCCATTGCTTCTTGTCCTGCCTTCAGGTGCTTTGGAGAATAGCTTGACTCCCTCTTCTTTGGGGCAGCCCCACAAATATCAGAACACTGCTATCATGTCTCCCCTAGTCCTTCTTCTCATCAAACTACCCAGTTCCTGCATCCGTTCTTTATATGTTTTAGCCCCTCAGATATTGGAACACTTAAATATTGGAACTTCTGACGTGCTCAAAAATGCCCCGGGGTGCAAAGCAAAAAGATGAGACATGCTCCAAAAATAAGGGACAGAATGGTCAGACAAAGACATTTTGCTGGACCACGCCATGATGAAGCAAGAAAGAAACTGCATGCACCAAGCCGGAGAAAAATCTCTGCAAGAGAGAAGCTGGTAAGAAAAGCTGTCTCCAAGCTGCCTTCTCACTCTTGGCTTTTGAGGCTTTGTCTGGCGCCTGGAGAAACTGGCAGCTATAGGAATATGGGATGAGGAGGAAAAGGAGGGAGAGGAAGAAATGGAGGAGGTGAAAAGAGAAAGATGCTTGCAATTTATTAAGGGGGCACTTTGGCAAAAACAAAGGGGGGGAATTTAATCCCTCTGCTTGAAAAAAAAATATCTTCTTTGCTTAATGCATCTGTATGCTCCAGCTTTTGCTTCTACTGTAGGAAGTTAGCACCTACCCCTCTCCTAGAAAAAAATAAATTTTTAGGAGATATTAAAAAGGCAGAATATTTCCCCTAAAAGGGAGGCAGAAACCCAGACTCCCCACCACCACGTTTGTCAATGGGCCATTAAGGTCTGGGCCAGTCTATTCTACATAACAAAGATCTACTCTTTTAAGCCTTCTGGGAGGGGCCAATCATCTCCTGGCCTTACTCCTCAGTTGTCCTTTTTGCTTTAGCTGCTCTTGCCTTCTGGCAGCTCTTTGCATGCGTGCACTAGGAACAGGCTCCTCCTGTTCCTCTGCCTCTCTGCTATCCGCCTTTGGAGGCTCCGGAGTCCGGACATCACTCCCAGATGGCCCTGGCCCCATCTCTGCCTCTGATGCAGAGACCTCATCCAGGCCTTCCCAGACTCCAGGACTGGTCCATGTTCCCCCCCCCCAGCCTCCTCACTGTCTGACTCTGCTGCCAGCTCCGCAAGCTGCTGGCGAACCACAACAAGACTGAGATAACTCCCCATTGCATCTTTCTCCTCCAATACCTTTTTGCTACCTCTTCCTTCCAGTTCCAAGACCATCCTATTTTGCTTAGTGCTAGAGCCAGTGTCAACTGATATTCTGTGGCAATTCTGCCATGTGATAATCAAATGACAGGTTACTTGGCTTGGTAGCTCTTTATCTGTACTGTTGTTCCTAAGAACTGGTTTTGAAGCCAAGACCAGAAGAGTCGCAATTGAGGAAGAACAGAAAAACTGCTCACAGGCTGATGCAGAACAACCCCATTATCAGGCCTGCAAGCTCTTTTGGGCATTGGATCTTCAGGCCTGCCACATTTAGTGCTGTGGGAAACTGGGAGGGGGGGATTGTATGGAGCTGGGGAGATATGTAGTCAAAATAACATTCTTTTCTCCGAGAGTCAAGGCCACTCTGCCCTGCACCTGGATGGATGAAACTGGGAGGCATCTCCAGTTGGGACAGTGCTTTGATTGGACCACGTGATGGACATGTGGATGCTGGGCAGGGTCTTGGAATTTCCTTTGGGTGGGGAAAACCTGGAAGCTTTCAGATTCTGGGTTTTCCCAGATGTGCCAATATGACATCTCTAATAAAATGGAACTTTGAGGGATGCTTAGCCATGGAGTCTTATTTCGTTGGGGGGTGTTACTTGGAACCCTGATACCCCTGATAAGTTTTAACACCTAGCAGAAGACGTGAAGAAGATCCGTAGGGAGCCACAGCAAGCAAGAAGTGTTTCTTACACCTGAGTAAAAACCTGAAGCTTTCAAATCAGGCAGAGAGTAAGAAGGAGAGATGGTGTCGGCTCCCCCTCTGGGCTATAATAGAGAGTCCTGTCCTTAAAACCCAGAAAGAACATGGCATTCCAATCCAGCATGCCAATCTGCCTTTATACAGTGTTAAAAAGTCATTAACACCTCCTCGGAGGATGGAGTTAGCAGCAAGCTGTGACGGGCAGACCTTCCCAGGGGAGAAAAAAAAGAGAAGCTAAGAAAAGGAAGACTAGCAGCAGTAGAAATTCTCAGGCGGGGCACGCAGCTCTGTCCTCAACTCCCGTCAGAAACTACATTTCTGCCAGCATCACGAGCAGGAAGAGGGAAAGCTGAACAAAAAAAAAAAATATATGCTAGGATTATCAACAAGGTTCTGTGAGAGGGATCTTGGAGTCCTAGTGGACAACCATTTAAATATGACCCAGTCGTGTGCTGCAGCTGCGAAAAAAGCCAACACAGTCCTAGACTGCATCAACAGAGAGATAGAATCAAGATCACGTGAAGTGTTAATACCACTTTATAATGCCTTGGTAAGGCCACACTTGGAATATTGCATTCAGTTTTGGTCACCACGATATAAAAAAGATGTTGAGACTCTAGAAAGAGTGCAGAGAAGAGCAACAAAGAGGATTAGAGGACTGGAGGCTAAAACATATATAAAGAACGGTTGCAGGAATAGGGTATGTCTAGTTTAATGAAAAGAAGGACTGGGGGAGACATGATAGCAGTCTTCCAATATCTCAGGGGCTGCCACAAAGAAGAGGGAGTCAAGCTATTCTCCAAAGCACTTGAGGGTAGGACAAGAAGCAATGGGTGGAAACTAATCAAGGAGAGAAGCAACTTAGAACGAAGGAGAAATTTCCTGACTGTTAGAAAAATTAATCAGTGGAACAACTTGCCTCCAGAAGTTGTGAACCCCATATTAAATTCCAGTTAAGCTGATTTATTGCTCATGCCTAGACACAAGAATCTAGTCAATTAATACTAATAGATAAGAATCATCAGAATTCAAGAGGAGTTGAGCTTAGACACTGTGGGAACGTAAGGACTCTAAGTTGATTCCTCTTTTGACTCTACCTACATCATCATCATTTTTTTAATGACCCCATAATCTCTTGAAGGATGGAGTCTGGGCAATTGAATGGAGCTAGGAGAGTGTTTAATGGCCAGATGCCCTTCCTGTCACCAATGTGGAGTTTTGTTCAGCAGATATATTCTCATTGTGCCCAAAGAGAAAAATATCTGCCTCTACCTAGGATCGAACTCACAGCCTCCTGATTGTGAGGCAAGAGTTCCACCTATAGGCCACCACATCACTCCCCTTTCCTTCTCATAAAGATCCTGCTAAATCCATAAGTACAGCACGCTTTTGCTTAGATTCTTCCAGCCAAATAAGAGCGTACATCAGGCAACCTGCAGGTTTGCCAAATCTTGTGTGAATTAGGTACCGAGCAACTACTCTTCCACTGAAACCATGTGAGAAAACCGTTTTGAATTAAGGAAGGTTGCTTTTCTTCTCTCTGGTTGATACATCGCTTTGTGTGTCAACTCGCAAAGCATCCCTGGCCTGCTCTCAAGTTGTCATAGGCCAGGTGGGATGGGAAACTGGCAAAACTATACAGCAGTCAAAAACAGATGCACATTCCACACTTATCTCTCTCAAGGCAGTATCCCCAGGTTACCTACAGCAGCCAAGGGGAGTGACCTCTACAACCTGCAAAATTGCTCTGTTGGCGAATGTGATTGATGATACACCCTGGGGAGAGGGGGAAACAGGGTCATAATTGGAGCATAAATTATGTAGGGTCAGAGCTGGCTTCACTTGGGCGCCTGCCGACATGAAACTCCTATTAAATAACTGGGTTTCTAACTTGGGTTATGCAGAATGTTTTGAAGAAAAAAATTCAATTTTCTCCACAATTGTTTTTATTGGGTATAGTTAAGGGTTTTACATTGGGTGAAACAAAGTTGATATTGCATATGATAACAGCAGCGAGATTATTGATAGGTAAATATTGGAAAAATGAAGCTTTGCCCACTATCGAGGAATGGACTTTGAAGATGGCCAGTTTTGCAGAGATGGCGAAGATTTCAGCATATTTAAAAGATTGTTCACAAGAGACTTATGAATGGGAATGGAAAAAGTGGATAGATTATGTGCAGAACAAATACCAAACCAGGAAGTATCAAATAGCTTTTAATTGAAAATGTTATGTTAAGATAGAAATATTTTAACTTAGTGAAGTTGAAAAATTATATGGAGGATGGAGGGGCTCAAGTTTTATATAAAGGGGGGAGGGTTTCTGATGTGAGTATATTCTGTGGAAGTCCGGGGGGAGGGGAGGGTTAGAGAGGGTTAGGGAGGATGAGGCTGGGGAGTTTGGGGTGGGTTGAGGGGGGGGGGAAATGGGGTGAAAATGTAACTGTAAAACTTTTGCAATAAAAAAAATAAATAACTGGGTTTCTTTTGAAGCTTGGCTTGAGACTCATGATTTAATTAGGGCATCCTCCGGAACCCTGACATTGTGCAGATGTCTTGAAAAACCAGAGGGCTGCTTTGGAGAAGTGGAAGAAGGAGCTACCCATTCTCAAAACCCAAACTTTAGAAACTGAGGCACAGGTAATTCGAGGGTGGGAAGTTAACTTGTCTGCAAAAAGCTATTCAGCTTCTCAAAGTTTCCCTTTTTTCCCCTCCAAGCTTCAACTCACCAAGGTGCAGAGCAGAAAGTTTAATTCACTGCCTTGGGCTTGTTTTCAGAACTTGGATTTTCTTCTTTTTTTTCAGACTCGTAAAGAGACATGCAGGTGTCTCTTTCCCATGCAGCGATCAAAAGGCCTGGAGGGGATGCGTGCGAGGAGAAGGCGACCCTCTCCTGTGGCTGAGTCTCGCTTCTGTGAAACACACCGCACTCTTTCAAAGCCCTGCCATTTCCAAAAGAATCGATTGGGCTTTCTTCTCCAAAACTCCATCCTTTCCAAAGGAGGATTGAGCGCGCTTTCAGTCAAAAAAACAAGCTTTTTTCAGGAGAAGTTTGCAATGGGATCTATTTAAGGAACGGAATCTAGTTTCCAATCTAGTCTAAAGAAAAGAAGAATTAGGGGCGACATGATAGCAGTCTTCCAGTATTTGAGGGGCTGCCACAAAGAAGAGAGGGTCAACTTGGAATACTGCATTCAGTTTTGGTCGCCATGATGTAAAAAAGATGTGGAGACTCTAGAAAGAGTGCAGAGAAGAGCAACCAAGAGGATTAGGGGACTGGAGGCTAAAACATATGAAGAACGGTTGCAGGAACTGGGTATGTCTAATTTAATGGAAAGAAGGACCAGGAGAGACATGATAGCTTCTTCCACAAAGAAGAGGGATCAAACTATTGTCCAAAGCACCTGAGGGCAGGACAAGAAGCAATGGGTGGAAACTCATCAAGGAGAGAAGCAACCTAGAACTAAGGAGAAATTTCCTGATAGTTAGAACGATTAATCAGGGGAACAGCCTGCCACCAGAAGTTGTGAATGCTCCCACACTGGAAGTTTTTAAGAAGATGTTGGATAACTAGTTCGGAAGGCTGAAAGAGAGATGTTCTTGAGTTTTTTCATACCCGAAGATGACGGATATTTGGTCATTTAATTCCTCAAATTATTGCTGTGCTATTTTCCCCCTTCTTCTTTTTAAGTAGAGGGAAGTAAAGGAATTGTGATTCACCATCCTAAGAGGTATGCCAATGATGGGGATGGAAGTCCTCTCAGCTCTACCACTGAGGTCTGATGGTTGAAGATCCCATCTTCTAGGTTGTTGTTGTTGTTGTTAGTTGTGAAGTCATGTCCGACCCATCGCGACCCCATGGACAATGTTCCTCCGGGCCTTCCTGTCCTCTACTATCACCCGGAGTCCATTTAAGCTCACGCCGACTGCTTCAGTGACTCCATCCGGCCACCTCGTTCTCTGCCGTCCCCTTCTTCTTTTGCCCTCCATCGTTCCCAGCATTAGGCTCTTCTCCAGTGAGTCCTTTCTTCTCATTAGGTGGCCAAAGTATTGGAGTTTCCTCTTCAGGATCTGGCCTTCTAAAGAGCAGTCAGGGTTGATCTCCTCTAGGACTGACCGGTTGGATCGTGTTGCAGTCCAAGGGACTGTCAGCAGTCAGGGTTAGAATCAGAATAGAACTGGAAGGGACCTTGAAGGTCTTCTAGTCCAGCCCCCTGCACAAGCAGGAGATCCTATAGTATAGTTGGCTGTCCAGTCTTTTCTTAAAAGCCTCCAGTGATGGAGCACCCACAACTGGTGGCAGGCTGTTCCACTGGTTAATTGTCCTCACTGTTAGGAAGTTTCTCCTTAATTCCAGGTTGCTTCTCTCCTTGATTAGTTTGACCAGTTTGATCGCCTTGCAGTCCAAGGGACTCGCAGGAGTTTTCTCCAGCACCATCGTTCAAAGGCCTCAGTTCTCTGGCGCTCAGCCTTTCTTATGGTCCAACTTTCAGTTTCTAGGTAGGAAAAGAAAACAACAACAACCCAAGGAGCCTCAGTTGTGGTTCTACCTTTGCTCTTTCTGCCTACTGCAACTGTCACTTCTCCTCTGGGCCGGGCCAGGCACTTGTCCTTCCCGAACAGTCTGGTGTCGGCTTCGGAGTCTCTTCCTCTTGTGAGAACGAGGTCGCCAAGTTCAAATAATTAATTTTGATGACCGGGAGAGCGTTTGACAAGCTCACTGCAGACATGAATGATGATGGATCTGGAGGACACCACAGGCCATGCTCATTGCTTAATCATACGGAATGGGTCTTTGGGGGCTACTTATCTAGGACAAGGACTTTCCAAACAATATCTAAAGACTGCACATTCCTTGAACACACCATGGATGTTATTAATTTCGAGTTCGGTCGGCTCTGCCTGGTTTGGTTTGGTGTTTCACAGGCATCCTGCCATCAAAAGAAGAGGACGGAGGGAGGGAAGGATCAAAGGGGAGGGGAGGATCAAAGGGCAATAAGGTTTGTGGGTACGTGATAGGACTTCACTTAATCCTCCAAGGAAAGATCAAAGGCAAAGGAGGTCCAGGCAGAAGAAGAACATCATGGCTTCAAAAAGCTAAGGGACTGGTTTGGACAAAACTCAGCGGCACTTTTTCGTGTGACTGTTGATAAAAATAACATCGCCAACATGATCGCCAACGTCCGATGATGGATATGGAAGAAGAAGAAGGAGAAGGAGGAGGAGAAGGAGGAGGAGGAGGAGAAAGATGATGATGATGAGGAGGAGGAGTAGAAGAAGAGGAAGAGGAAGAGGAGGAGGAGGAGGAGGAGAAGGAAGAAGAAGAGGAGGTGGTGGTGTCAGGATTCTGACTGAATCCCTAATTAAATCATGAGGTCAAGAATGCTTTGTGAATTGACAAGAAGAGGAGGAGGAGGAGGAGGAAGAGGAAGAAGAAGAGGACTGTATATATTTTAAAAAGGGTGGGGGCACACAGTTTGACCCATTTTGGACAGTTATGGGCAACTGGAATTAACATTGCTAGGAAGAGCAAACACAAACTGCAGTGTCAGTCAGAATAGAGCTGGAAGGGGCCTTGGAGGTCTTCTACTCCAACCCCCTGCTCAAGCAAGAGACCCTGTACCATTTCAGATCAGTGGCTGCCCAGTCTCTTAAAAGATTAGGTCGCCAAACAGTTTCCCCATCTATTTTTCAAGACGTAAGGCCAGTTTCTGTTTCTTGAGAACTTCAGAGGCCAACCTTCAAGATTTGGATGGACACGTACTATCTGGGGTCTCCAACCTTACCTTAGAGAGTCTTACCTGTCTAAGCAGCAGAAAAGAAATGCAAAGAGAGAGAGAGAGAGAGAGAGAGAGAGAGAGAGAGAGAGAGAGAGAGCGAGCGAGCAGTGGAATGTTTAACCAAGGAGGCAACCTGATATGTTTGTGTGTGTAGTGTACATTTGAAGGAAGAATATGAGGCCAGACAAAGCTGTTTTAATATATTCAGAGGAATAACACCGTTAATGCCTCTGGCTGAGAGACTAGCAAGAAGGTATTAGCATACTTGGTGTCCCTGTCGAGAAAAAACGCTTTTAAAGACAAATAAAAAACCAAACTTCCTACAAGGAAGGACACTTTTAACACCATATTTATTTTGCTTTTGGGGGGAAAAACAGGAAGTCCCTCCCTCATTCTCTCTCTCTCTCTCTTTCTCTCTCTCTCTCTTTCTCTCTCTCTCTCTCTCTCTCTCATTCTCTCTCTCCTTTTTCTGTCTCTTGTTCTCTCTCCTCTCTCTCATTGTCTCTCTCCTCTCTCATTCTCTCTCTCATCTCATTCTCTCTCCCCTCTCTGTTTCTTGTTCTCTCCTCTGTCTCTTTCTCTCTCCTCTCTTTCTCTCATTGTCTCTCTCCTCTCTCACTCATTCTCTTTCTCTCTCTCTTTGTCTCTTGTTTTTTTCACTTTTCTCTTTCGCTCATTCTCTCTCTTTCTTCCATCTTTTGCTCTGTTCTTTCTCTTTCTTCTCTCTCTCTCTTCCTTTTCTCTCTCTTTCCTCTCTTTTTTCCTCTCTGTCTCTCCCTTCTCTCTCTCTTACTACTCTCACTCACTCACTCTCATTCTCTCTCTCTCTCTCTCTCTCACACACACACACACACACACACACACAAAACCATTGTTAGTGGAACTTTATGGATGTATTCAGATTGTTTTCTTAAGCAGAGTTGGAGTCATTGTACGAGAACAGTGTCTCTCTAGAAGATCACAGGGTTTTTCTTTTAAAAAAGAAATACATATATTTCTACCCCATTGTGGTGTCATTCAAAGGAGGAAGTAATTCTCTATTCTTTCCCTTCCTTTTCATTAATTTTTAATCCCCAGATAGTCACCTTCTCCCTAAGCAGGCACAGTTCTACCCGTGAGAATTTCTTCACGAATCCATTTCTCTTTTGAAAGAAAATACATTTATGTTAAATAGAACAAGAGCAGATAGGGAAAATAATTCTCTCCCTCTCCCTCTGTGTGTGAGTGTATGTGTGTTGTGTTGTGTGTGTATTTTATTCCCTTTGCTGATTTCAGAGTATTGCCGCTTGTTTTGGATTAAGTCAATTAGAACCCATACCGTATTTGCTTTTTGGAAATGGGATTTTCATTAGGCAGCACAATTCTCTTTGGAGCAAAATTATTTGGAAGGCTTAAATTACCTCTGGTAAAACACGAGAAGAAAACAATTACACATTCATTTCAAAACAGTTCTCCCCTCAAAATGGTGGCTGGTCAGCAATTCACCGTGAGGCTGAACAGTGATGTGTATCCTTCATCCTTTTTTTAAAAAAAAAATTAGAAAGAGAGAGAGAGAGAGAGAGAGAGGAGAGAGAGAAAAAGAAAGAGAGAGAAAGAGAGAGGGGAGAAAGAGAAGAGGAGAGAAGAGAAGAGAGAAAGACAAAGAGAGAAAAAGAAAGAGAGAAAGAGAGAAAGAGAGAGGGGAGAGAGAGAAAAGAGAAGAGAGAGAGAAGGAGAGAGAAAAGAGAAGAGAGAGACAAAGACAAAAAGAAAAAGAAAAAAGAGAGAAAGAGAGAGGAGAGAGAGACAGAGAAGGAGAGAGAAGGAGAGAGAAAGGGGAGAGAGAAAGAAAGAGAAAGACAAAGAAAGACAAAGAAAGAATGAGGGGAGAGAGAGAAAGGAGAAGAGAGAGAAAGAGAGAAAGAGAGAGAGAGAAGAGAGAAAGAGACAAAGGAGAGAGAAGAGAGAGAGAGAGAAAAAGAAGAGCGACAGAGAGAAGGAGAGAGAAAGATAGAGAGAGGGGAGAGAGAAAGAAAGAAAGACAAAGAGAGAGAGAGAAAGAAAGAGAGAGGGGAGAGAGAAAAGAGAGAGAGAAGGAGAGAGAGAAGAGAGAAGGAGAGAAGAGAGAGAAAGAGAGGGAGAGAGGTTGGTCTTCATGTCCCAAGTTTACTTTTAAATGAAAGAACATTGGCACTTGGGTCCATGCATGGATTGAAATAGGGATGCTTTGTCCATGTGACAATTGTTGGGGGACAGGAAGAAAGCCAAGATGGCTAAATGGAAGGGAAGACACTGGGCAGATTGGAGAGGTGTCCCAATGGGGTAAGCGATATTGATATATGGAGGCAGCTTAGAACCACAAGGAAGAAAAAGTGCGAGAAATAACTGGGGAAGGCAGACTGATGAACGATGCTACATTGAAGCATCAACCAAGGGTAGTAAGAGAAGACATAGACAACATGTGAGTAAGCAGGCTACTAAGGGGAAGGGGTGCCTTGCCCTACCAAAATCCTGCCTGGATTTTGCTTCATCTGATGTGGTGGCTCGGTGGCTAAGACGCTGAGCTTGTCGATCGAAAGGTCGGCAGTTCAGTGGTTTGAATCCCTAGTGCCGCGTAACGGGGTGAGCTCCTGTTCCTTGTCCCAGCTTCTGCCAATCTAGCAGTTCGAAAGCACGTTAAAAAAAAATGCAAGTAGAAAAACAGGGACCCCCTTTGGTGGGAAGGGAAGAGCGTTCCGTGCGCCTTTGGCGTTGAGTCATGCCGGCCACATGACCACGGAGACGTCTTCGGACAGTGCTGGCTCTTCGGCTTTGAAACGGAGATGAGCACCGCCCCCTAGAGTCGGGAACGACTAGCACATATGTTCAAGGGGAACCTTTACCTTTTTAAAACCTGAAAGACCCAAGACTTTCCTATTTTCCGTTCTTCCAAGTCCTAACCCCAGAGGTGCTTTTTCAAAAGGCAACTGGACTTCCTTGGTTTTTCCTTGAAGACATTTCACTTCTCATCCAAGAAGCTTCCTCAGTTCCAGAGAAGCTTCTTGGATGAGAAGCGAAGCATCTTCAAGGAAAAAGAAGAAAGTCCAGTTGCCTTTGGAAAAAACACGTTTGGGACAACCATGGCCTGGATGACTGAGAATCTCCATAGACATTTAGCTATGCCAGAGCTGAAGAAGCTTCTTGGATGAGAAGTGAAATGTCTTCAAAGAAAAACCCAAATGACTGAGAATCTCCATAGACATTTAGCTAAGCCAGAGCTGAAGAAGCTTCTTGGATGAGAAGTGAAACGTCTTCAAAGAAAAACCCAAATGACTGAGAATCTCCATAGACATTTAGCTAAGCCAGAGCTGAAGAAGCTTCTTGGATGAGAAGCGAAACGTCTTCAAAGAAAAAACAGAAAGTCCAGCTGCCTTCTTGAAAAAGCACCTTTGGGACAACCATGACTGCATGCAGAGAATCTCTATAGACTCTCAGGGAAATATCTCAATTTATAGCAGGCGTAAGGAGTCGCTGAACTTAAGGCCCTGCCATTCCTCTCCATCGGCCAGACAGATTTAAATAATAATAATAATAATAATAATAATAATAATAATAATAATAATAATAATAAAAAATTCAACATGTTACCACCAACAGCAAATGCCGCCTCTGCAATGAGAAAGATGAGACAGTCGACCACCTGATCAGTGGATGCAGCAAAATTTCACAAACTGACTACCTACAACGCCATGACCGTGTTGCTAAGATCATTCACTGGAAATTGTGCCAGAAGTTTGGATTTGAGTACAGCAAAAAACACTGGGAACATCAGGTTGAGAAAGTTTTAGAGAATGAGAAACTCAAGATCTTGTGGGACTTTAGGATTCAGACTGACAGGCACTTGGTCCACAACACACCTGACATAACCATAGTTGAAAAGAAAAAAGTATGGTTCATTGACATTGCAATACCTGGTGATGCACGGATTGAAGATAAGCAGCAAGAAAAAAATCACAAAGTACCGGGACTTGCAAATTGAAGTTGAGCGACTGTGGAAAAAGAAATCGTGTGTTGTCCCGATTGTAATTGGAGCCCTCGGAGCAATACCCAAAGGGCTACCCCGCTATTTAGAAATCCTAAATTTGCCGGACTTGAACATTTTGACTCTACAAAAAACCACCTTACTTGGAACAGCTTACATCCTCCGACGATACCTTGACAGTTCCTAGGTCCTTGGTTAGGACTCGAGCTGCTGAGCTATTAACCAGCCCCAAAGGCTGTGAATCTCACTAAAGATTAAAATAAAATAATAATAATAATAATAATAATAATAATAATAATAAAATAATAACAACAACAACAACAACAACTTTACTGTCATTGTACATGTATACACAGTATACCCATACAACGAAATTCATTTAACACCCAAAAACCAGGTCAGATACACATAACAATCCCCACACACACTCCCACCCACCACAAATTCCCCACCCCTAAACCACCCAAACATCCACACACAGACCAAGTAATGCTCACTGATGGTGGCCCTTTAGGAGCTCTACTTCAGCAAAATGTCTATGGATATTCTCAATCATCCAGATCATGGCTGTCCCAAAGAGGCAACTGGACTTTTTAAAATTTTTCTTGGAAGACGTTTCGCTTCTCATCCAAGAAGCTTCTTCAGCTTCCCTCCACAGACACTTCCAAGTCCTCAAAACAATTTGTCAGCTTCTCTGAAACGTGACCATTTTCCTTCCCGCTTTGAAAAAATAAAAAACCCACACATTTTCCCCATTTCATGCCACGCACACCCTTGCTCATTATTTCTGCAATGTAAAACACAAAGGAATCAATATTATTTTGTGTTGTCGTCGTGCCCACTCTCCCCTACCTACGCTCACCCCCCTCCCCCACCCCTCGGTGGCATAATCTTGGCTGTCATTTGAGTTTTTTAATTGTGCTGTTTCCTCTGGTGTGCAGAAGTAAATCTTATCTGTTTGGGATTAAAATTCAATGAAGGTCAAGGCGGTTGGAGAATTTACCAGCCAGCTGCAATTAATGTTTGTTTTGCCTTTGATAAATTGGAACGCTTCCCTTCTCCAGAAGTGGAGTGGATTTCAGAAGCTGTAATTCTTCCATTAACTCAACAATTTCCCTAGCATGAGAAAGCAACCTGTCACTTCTCAGTTTGTCATCTGTCATTTCAAGGTCCTGGGCATATGTCTGATATGTTTTATGATGATTATTTGGGCTTCTTGTGTCAAAACATTTAAAGCCACTAATTAGTCTTTCCTTACAAAGTGTTGGGATTAAACAAAATGTGCCACTCAGTTGCCTTGCTGCTTCCTATCTCCCTCCCCCCCCCCACTTGTTTAATTACCGGTTCCTTCGTTATAAATACTCACTGAGGGTTTTTGTTTGTTTGCTTATGATATTTCTTCCATCACTTCTGAGACACAAAGCAGCATTCCTTAAGGATTTTTCGCTGATGCTGCCCGTCAGACAGGTTGCTGACAGGATGAGCTAATTCTAGGACTGCTGTTTGAATTCTATTGCATTTCTCTTCACACAAAGCAAGAGAGAGAGAAGAGGGGAGGAGAGAAAAAGAGAGGAGAGAGAAGAGAGAGGGGAGAGGAGGAGAGAAAAAGAGAGGAGAGAGGAGAGAGAGAGAGAAGAGAGTGAAGAGAGAAGGAGGGACTGAGAGAGAGAGAAGAGAGAGAGAGAAGAGAGAGAGGAGTGAGAGAGGAGAGAGAAAAATAGAGAAGAGAGAGAAGAGAGAAGAGAGAGGAGAGATGAAAGAGAGAGAGAGAAGAGAGAGATGAGTGAGAGGGGAGAGAGAAAAATAGAGAAGAGAGAGACGAGAGAACAGATGGGAGAGAGAGGAGAGAGAGAGAAGAGAGCGAAGAGAAAAGGAGGGACAGAGAGAGAAAAGAGGGAGAAGAGAGAGAAGAGAGAGAGAAGAGAGTGAAGAGAGAAGGAGGGACACAGAGAGAGAGAAGAGAGAGAAGAGAGAGAGAGAAGAGCGCGAGGAGAGAAAGAGGGACGGAGAGAGAGAGAGAGAAGAGAAAGAGAGGAGTGAGAGGAGTGAGAGAGGAGAGAGGAGAAGAGAGAGAAGAGAGAAGAGAGAGAAGAAAGAGAGAAGAGAGAGAGATGAGTGAGAGGGGAGAGAGAAAAATAGAGAAGAGAGAGATGAGAGAACAGATGGGAGAGAGGGGAGAGAGAGAGAAGAGAGCGAAGAGAGAAGGAGGGACAGAGAGAGAGAAGAGAGAAAAGAGAGCGAAGAGAGAAAGAGGGATGGAGAGAGAGAGAGAGGAGAAAGAGAGGAGTGAGAGGAGAGAGGAGAAGAGAGAGAAGAGAGAAGAGAGAGAAGAGAGAAGAGAGGGGGGAGAGGGAGAGAGGGAGAGAGATGAACTCTTCTGCGTGATTACCAGTAATTTAGTAGATGAATAGTCAAAAACGGTTCAGCACCAAAGACAGCTCCTATAACTATCTACATCCTTTCTTTCTCTCTCTCTCTCTCTCTCTCTCTCCCTCTCTCCCTCCCTCCCTCCCTCCCTCCCTCTCTAGGTTACTTTATGTTTTAGCAACAGTTCCTTCCATTTCAACCGTTACTAGTTAGCCACGTTTTCCTTACCAGTGGAAAGATGGTTAAGTCGTTCCCCCCCACCCCCGGAAAGGAGGATAAATAAACATGAACGGTGGAGAAAGAGGATCAGAAGTGGGCCTCCCTCGCTTTTCAGAACATGGTTTGCCTTTGAACTTTGCAAAATCCTGCCCGTGCCAGCCGTTCAAAGCAAACAGCAGAAAGGGCTGCGGAGCCGACGCTTGTGTTATTGGAGCAATCAAACTTGGATAGTATCAAGAATTTAAAATATAAATAGTAACAGAGTTGGAAGGGACCTTGGAGGTCATCTAGTCCAACCCCCTGACCTGCTCACTCAGGAGACCTATACTAGGGATATCGAACCACCGACCTTTCTGATTGACAAGCTCAGCGTCTTAGCCACTGAGCCACCTAGTCAGGCATTGTTTTTTGGTAATTTGGTAAGCCTTTCCCTCACAACCTTGATTGAATGCAGGCCGGTAGCCATGAAGTCTACAGTTCATCTACTGTGGTGTCCGCGAGACATTATACCGCAAACGTTCTCCCTGTTTCACATCTGCCATTTGCTCTCTGTCCTTTCCACCCCTCCACCCCAGAAGACTAAACATCTCCAAGCTCCTGTGGGCCACCACGAGCAGGGTTTTGTCAGAGGAATACCCTCTGTAAAGCTTAAAATTAATCCGAAGTCGAGTTCTTCGGCAGATGAACTCAATACAAATCAAAAGGAACACTCTCAAATCCCTCTGGAGCAGTGCTTCAGAAAGAGCTTAACCCAACACCTTCAAAGAGGAGCAAATTGATGTCCTTGTCGACAGCATGTTCCTCTTTTAATCATGCAAAAATTAAGACTTCGTTTTTTCTATGGCTTTGTTCTCCCCCCTCCACCCTGCAAAACGGGCCTTTGGGTCCTAACTCTTCTCTCTATCTTCCCTACCTCAAGAGGTCCCCCTCATTGGGATTGAATGGAAATTCAGAAAGGTATATTTAAAGAATAAAAACAAAATAAATGTTTTTAAAGAAGAGTCTAGACAGTCACTTATCTGAAATTGTATAGGTTCTCCTACTTGAGCAGGGGGCTGGACTAGAAGACCTCCAAGGTCCCTTCCAGCTGATTCTAATTCTATTCCATTCCATTCCATTCGATTCCATTCCATTATTCTATTCTATTCTATTCTATTCTATTCTATTCTATTCTATTCTATTCTATTCTACTCTACTCTACTCTACTCTACTCTACTCGACTCTACTCTACTCTACTCTACTCTACTCTACTCCATCCCATCCATTCCATTCCATTCTATCCCACCCCACCCCACCCCCACCCCACCCCCTCTACTCCACCACTATATTCTATATCTATATCTATATCTATATTCTACTCCACTCCACTCCACTCCACTCCACTCCCCATTCCCATTCCCATTCCCATTCCCATTCCCAATTCTGTTCTATTCTATTCTATTCTATTCTATTCTATTCTATTCTATTCTATTCTATTCTATTCCATTCCATTCCATTCCATTCTACCCCACCCCACCCCACCCCATCCCCTCTACTCCACCACTATATTATATATCTATCTATATCTATATCTATATCTATATCTATATCTATATCTATATCATCTATATCTATATCTATATCTATATTCTATATTCTATATTCTATATTCTATATTCTATATTCTACTCTACTCTACTCTACTCTACTCTACTCTACTCTACTCTACTCTACTCCACTCCACTCCACTCCACTCCACTCCACTCCACTCCCCATTCCCTAATCTAATCTAATCTAATTTAATCTAATCTAATCTAATGGCTAGGGAGACAATTCTACAATATAACACAGAACACTCGCTCACAAACCTCAGCCTTTCAAAACATATCCAAGTAGAGGAAACCCTTAGCTCAGACATCAAAATTCCACCAGTGTGTGTTCTTTGGCTTTGGAATCAATTTTTTTTTTTAAAAAAAATGATCCAAAACAATGCAGAAGGAATAGTTCAGCACAACACATATGTAATCCATCTGGGCCCCTGCCTGTACCGAAGAACCGATTCCCGCAATGTACAAATTGAGAACTCTAGAACCAAAGCAGGCCGTGCCCTACAAAAAAACTTCACAGAAAAACGTTCATCAAGCGTGACCATTTTTTTAATCGACAAGACCTCCCATCCTGCTGCAGTTGTACCCAAAAAGGACCAGACAACTAACCAGGGAAGTCCGTAGAGTTTGCAAATACAGTAAATCTGGAACGAGCTCCCCACCCCGGAGATACGGAGGATCCCGGATCTGCATACCTTCCGTCGCGCGCTCAAGACTTTCTTATTTCATCAAGCTGGCCTGACCTAAGTTTTTCCCCCTTTTCAAATGGAAATTTTAAATTTGGTTTTAAATTATTGGGGTTTTAAATTTGTTCAGCCAAATTTATTTAATTCGTTTTATTCTATTTTTAAATTTTGTATTTATATGTTTTATTCTATGGCTGTTCAGTGCCCTGAGTCCTTCAGGAGTAGGGCGGTATACAAATTCAATAAAAACTAAAAAAAAACTAAAACTAAATGACAGGCTGTTCTTGGTTACCCATTTACCATCCTGGGTAGGAAAGACTGTCAAACTCAAATCCAGGGGGCCAGATCCGGCGCATGGGGTGCTTTGATCTGGCCTATGGGGTTGTCCTGTAAACAGCGAAGGACCAGCCCATGGTGCTTCTGCTTCTGCCAGTGAAAACAGAGCCATCCTCCCGAACTCCATTTTTGCTGGCAGAAGGTTGCTGACAAGATTTGGGTTAATGTCAATGTTCCAAGTAACACCCCACCCCCCAATGAAATAAGACTCCATGGCTAAGCACCCCTCAAAGTTCCATTTCATTAGAGATGTCATATTGGCACATCTGGGAAAACCCGAATCTGAAAGCTTCCAGGTTTTCCCCACCCAAAGGAAAGTCAAAGTCCCTGCCCAGCACCCACATGTCCATCACATGGTCTAATCCAAGCACCGTCCCAACAGGAGATGCCTCCCAGTTCCAGACGTACAAGTGCAAGGCAGGATGTCCTTGACTCTCAGAGAAAGGAATGTTATTTTGACTACATATCTCCCCAGCTCCATACAATCCCCCCCTTCCCAGTTTCTCACAGTAGTAAATGTGGCAGGCCTGAAGGTCCAATGAAAAAGATGGCTTCCAGGCCTGACAGTTGCAGGAGGCCGTCGCAGGCAAAAACAGAGCTCAGAAACCCATTTTCGCTGGAAGAGTGTTCAGGCCACTACAGGCGCCCCCGACACGAATGATGTTGAGCTGGCCCCACCCCCTGACCATGCCTCCCAGCGGCCACCCCACCCCCACCCCCCAAGGTCAAACATAACCATAATACAGCCCTCAATGAAATCGAGTTTGACACCCCTGTTGTAGAAGAAGACCCTTACCATGACGGACACGTGTAGCATGTGCATCTGTTCATCCACAATCTCTGAAGGTTCTTGAAGGCTTGGCGGTGTGGCCCGGGAAAGTTGTTCGGCGTTGCTCATGGACACATGGAAGTAGAGTGTGCCGTTTTCCAACCACTGCTGCTTCCAGTGCACCAAAGAAAGATCTGACACCGTTCCCGACATCTCTGCAAAGAATTAAAATAGAACTTCGTATTTATATATTGCGAAAAGCACTCCATCTCGCAGCCGTTTGTCAGTCATTCTGATCTGCAATTGTATTTTTAAACTTACGTGGTTGTGCTTGCTATTCCTTTCTTATCTTGTCCACATTTCTCCCCCCTTAATGGTCCCTTACCCTTTGTTCTTCTCCAGCTACGGACCCCAAAGAATGCAGCACACACAAAGTCTGTACAAACCTTAGTTCACTAAATTAAATCAGTCTTTTCCAAATAAAGGCTGTTAATTAACTTTCTTAACAGCCTACAAGAATCCAAAGAATAAATAACCGTAATCTTACTAGGGTTGGCAGAAAGCCCAGAAGCAATTTGCAGAGAACTACGATCAAGACACGAAGGAGAGTGAATGAAGTTGTTCCCTGCAAATTGTTTCAGTCGGCGTTCCTCCTTAAATAGGCTAAGGGAGTGGTCAATTAGCCCCAAGCCTTACTCTCGAGGAGACCTCCTCCTGAGGAGCCACTCCTGCCTTTTGGCAGCTCTGTGCGCCTGTGCATCGAGAAGAGGCTCCTCCTCCTCTTCTTCTTCTTCACTTATGGCAGCTTCTGGAAGTTCTGAAGGTCCTGGCTGAATCCCCGCCTCTGGCACCACATCTTCTCCAGCCTCCTCATTGTCTGACTCGAGTGCCAGCTGCACAGGCTGCTGGCGCAGCACCACACCAGCCTCCTTGCTGTTGGAATCAGCTACTAGCTGCACAGGCCGCTGACGGGCCACAACACCCTTGGAGAAAGGACTTGGTCTATTTTGACCAGGTCATGGTTATCCCAAAAATGCTTTTTCAAAAATAATTGGTTAGCATTTTCTGGCACATCAGTGCATAAGTCCTAAAGGTGCTTTTTTTCAAAAGAAAGCTGGACTTCCTTTGTTTTTCCTTGAAGACATTTTGCTTCTCATCCAGGAAGCTTCTTCACTTCTGGAGAACAGTTCTTCAGAACTGAAGAGGCTTCTTGGATGAGAAGTCTTCAGAACTGTTCTTCAGAACTGAAGAAGCTTCTTGGATGAGAAGCGAAACCTCTTCAAGGAAAAATCAAAGAAACCCAATTGTCTTTTGAAAAAAAGCACCTTTGGGGCTTATTATGCGCCGAGGTGGCTCGAAAAATGCTAACCAATTATAATCGAGTTAATAACTGGCCTTATTAACATCGTCACATCTCCAAGTGAGCAGCCAAGACTTAGAAAGACAAAAAAACGCTTCAAGTGAAATGGGAAGTTATCTTCTTTGCTAATTGTGAATCTCATCAACCACCTGCTGGGACCAACTGCATTGACTAGTTTGGGGGAATAATGAAAAACCATTCCCAATTAAATGACCGAACCGTGCCGAACTTTAGCACCCAGCCACTTCGCTTCTACAAAAACAGACGTTTTGCTTCTCATTAGCCAATGGATCTTTTGATAGCTAGACAAAAGGGACAATGGTTTCTTTAAACACCACTGAATGAAAAATCCATCAGTGGTCCATGTACCCCTTTTACAACTCAATCGAGCAAAAAGGAAGAAACACAAGTTTGAAACAAAGCAAAGTCATCTTCTGTGGATGTTTCCCTATCAGCATTGATTTCTGATAAGTTGGTGAATTGTTCCGATTCTACATTAATTATATTAACAATATCGTCCTTTCTGATTTATAGACAACTGGAGATTAACCAGACTGAAGGAAGAATATATAGGCGATAGGGGCAAAAACACAGTTTCTCCTTCCAGAGGGAGCATTACATATTTTTTTAAAAAAAAACATTACTCAGATTGTCCTAAAGATGCTTTTCCAAAAGGCAATTGGGTTTTCTTGTTTGTTTGTTTTCTTGAAAACATTTCGCTTCTCCTCCAAGAAGCTTCTTCAGTTCTAACTGAATAGAAATCCTTATATTTCCCCGCCATTCAGCTAGAACTGAAGAAGCCTCTCGGATGAGAAGTGAAATGTTTTCTAGGAAAAACAACAAGAAGAAAATCCAGTTGCCTTTTGGAAAAGCACTTTTGGGACAAAGGTGGATGATTGAGGATCTCCTTAGACATCAAGACACTCAAATGTTTGGGGGAAAAAAATTGGAGCTACATTCCATCCACTCTACCACCTTGTCGCTAGAGAATTGTGGTTTATAGCAAAGATCTTTGGGGAAAAAAACATACAAAGAAGAAGGCAACACTAAAAAAATTCCACTGCAGTCTAGATCCCACATGTCCCTTTGCCCCCAAAACAGGTTTCCAACCCCTTTTTGTGTACAGAAATATTCATATGCTATATCCTATCCTGCTCCGATCCTCTCTTTTGCACATTTTTTTAAAAAGTTACTTTTCTGAAGTCGACCTAGAAAATCCTTGGCAGGTTTCAGCTCCTTCCTCCCCTCCTCAATCAGGAGTCAGAACGGTCTCCCACATACTCTAAGATAAAGGTAAAGATTCCCCTCGCACATATGTGCTAGTCGTTCCTGACTCTAGGGGGCGGTGCTCATCTCTGTTTCAAAGCCGAAGAGCCAGCGCTGTCCGAAGACGTCTCCGTGGTCATGTGGCCTGCATGACTCAACGCCAAAGGTGCACGGAATGCTGTTCCCTTCCCACCAAAGGTGGTCCCTATTTTTCTACTTCCATTTTTTACGTGCTTTCGAACTGCTAGGTTGGCAGAAGCTGGGACAAGCCACAGGAGCTCGCCCCGTTCACGGTGCTAGGGATTCGAACTGCCGAACTGCCGACCTTTCGATCGACAAGCTCAGCATTTTAGCCACCGAGCCACCGCGTCAGATGAAGCAAAATCCAGGCAGGATTTTAGTAGGGCAAGGCACCCCTTCCCCTTAGTAGCCTGCTTACTCACATGTTGTCCATGTCCATGTTGGATTGAACTCTATGTTGGATTGAAAACCAAGATGTTGTGTTTGCTCTTGAGAAGAAAAGAAAAAAAAAACAAGGTTAAAATAATCCAGCGTACTCCCTTTCTTGACACACTGTCTAATTATTTTATTGATATCTCCAAGAGAGACGTGTTATAATTAGAAACCCCAAAGAGGCCACTTGGTGGCTCTGGGTATTATTTATATCCCTAGCAGCAAAGAAAACCTGCGATGCCAGTCTCTAGTGACATCTATGAGTCTTCCAGGAGAACAATGAAACACGCCCACCCAGTCACATTACTCCCCACCAAGCCATGCCCACAAAACCGGCAGTAACAAATTTTACATTTCACCACTGGATGTACCCATAAATCCAGAACATTCTATCACATGTGGTGGACACGTCCCATCACAAGGAAGTATTGGCGTAAAATTCAAAAATGGTTGGAAGAAATTACAAAGCAAAAAATTAGATTTGAAACCTGAACTGTTTTTATTAGGAATACTGGACCCGAAAATGGAGAAAAACCTTCAAGACATTACACTACACATACTCACTGCAGCAAGAATCACACTCGCAAAAAAATTGGAAGCAAAACAATGTACCCTCAGACAAAACAGTAATTAGGAAAATTCTAGAATGAGCAGAGATGGATAAAATGACTATGGAGTTGAAAGAGGAGGAGGATTTGGACTATGATGAAACATGGAATAAAATGTACAGTTGGCTCGAAAATAGAAACCAGAACAGGAAATGTTTAACTTAATACTGATGAAACTCAAATTGGAGTAACTGAATAACATTAAATAAAGAGATGTAAATATAAACAAATATAAATATGTAGATAAGGAAAATGAATATTATAATATATGTACATATATATATATATATGTTTTTGTAGATTTTCACGGGTACAGGTATGCAAGTCTTATACACCAAGACTTGCATATATATATATATATATATATATATATATATATATATATATATATACACATACACACACACACTGTATATATGCGATTATACTACAATTGAGAAGTAAATAGAAATGATAGAATAGAGAAGTACAAAAGCAAAATACGTTAGTTTTAGTTTTAGTTTAGTTTAGTTTAGTTTTATTAAATTTGTATACCGCCCTACTCCCGAAGGACTCAGGGCGGTGAACAGGCACAGGATAAAATACAGAAATACAAAAGTTAAAAACAATTTAAAACCAAATTAAATAATATTGGCCCACGACAATTAAAATCCCAATAAATTTAAAACAAATTAAAATTTCAATTTAAAATTTAAAAGAAAGGGGAGAAAAATTAGGCCAGACATTGTCAATACAGAATGCTGTAAAATTACCATTGACGGTATATAATGTTCAATACATTATGTTTTGACACGTTTTGTTTTTTTTATATGTGTGTGATTGTTTTTTGTGTTGTTTTTTTAAAGACAAACTGTTTAATAAAAATTATTTTAAAAAGAAAAAGGATATGTGTGTGGGTGTGTGTGAATATAAACTATATAATATACCGGTGTGTGCAGCATTATCCCTCTTTTCAATGCAGCATTTCTGAGGTAAATGATCATAAACAAACATTAAATATTAATACCGATGGCGAACTCCATTGTAAATTGGATAAGACCCGCCAGAGGTACACAGAGAATGGCAAATTCTCTCGGAGGATCACAAATTCTTTAAGGAATGATTTAAAAAGTGTGAGCAGCGCTCAGTTCTTGGTGACTTCCTGAACATGTATGAACGGGTATGGATTTTTTTTAATATATATATATATATTTTTGGAAGGACCCAGAGGTGGTTTGCCCTCACTTTCTTCTCTTTTTCGCTTCTCCGGTTAGCTTGCAGCTCTGGTTTTCATTGAGGGCTTCCATCCAACTGAAGATCAAGTCTGTCCCTGCTTAGCTATCTCAAGACTAGCCAGATTCCCCTCCTACTGGCTCAGCTTTGATGACAATCATCATCTTCTTTTAACTTCCCCATAATCCCCTGTGGCGTGGAGTCTGGGCAACTGAATGGAGCTGAGGGTTTCCTGGCCGGATGCCCTTCCTGTCACCAATGCGGAGTCATATTCAGCAGATATATTCTCATCGTGCCCAGAGAGAGAAATATCTGCCTCTACCTAGGATCGAACTCACAGCCTCCTGATTATGAGGCGAGAGCTCCACCTCTAGGCCACCGCACCACTCCACAGCTCTGATGACAATGTAACCCCCAAAAGAAAAGAAAGCTCCTTCTTACGCCTGACCCATCCCTTGGCTTCCCATGTCCAAAGAAAGGCGGGATTCCTAAGCCAACTTTCTGACCTTGGCTTCTGATGCTGCGTTTGGTTGGTAGGGCGAAGAACGAGCAAAGTTATGTTCAGAGATGGAGTTCACAGATGGCATTAACCCGGGGATGAAATGCAGCATTTCCTGCTTTCTAGTGAATATACTGTATTTTTCGGAGTATAAGACGCACCATTTCCCCCCATAAAAGGGGGTGAAAAATTGGGTGTGTCTTATACACCAAATGTAGCCCCACGCACCCACTGGCCCCCACCCTATGGCCTTTGCCTCCCAGCAATTTAGCTCCTTGCAGCAAGTGGCAAGAAGAAACAGCCCATTTCAGCTTCAGCACAGCCTAATTAGCACAAGTTGATTGTCCCTTGGATCGGCCTTCCGACTCTCAGCTGTTTCAGGCTACAGGGATTGCCATTGCCTATTGCTGCGTGGGCCTCTGCTGCTTGCTGCAAGGAGGTAAATTGCTGGGAGCAGATTTTTTTTTTCTTGTGCTAATCAAGCTATGCTGAAAATGAAAATGAAAGCAAAGCAGGCTGTTTGCTGTTTGCTGCAACGAGGCAAAATTGCTGGGAGGCAGAGGCAGATTTCTTTTTCTTGTTTTCCTCACCAAAAAAGGGAGATGCGTCTTATAGTCCGGAGCGTCTTATACTCCGAAAAATACAGTAAATCATGCAGAACAGCTGATCGTCGGAAATACCGGTTCGCCCAAATCGGTAACTTTTATTACTACCGGTTTTGGCAAACCGGTCCAAACCAGCAGCATTTCACCCCTGCATTAAACCATAATCATTTTCCAGGGCTTGGCCTTAGAAGACACCGTGAATGTAGCAAGCATGGTTTGTAAACCACGATTTATGATTTACCTGTTGTGTTTCCCCCCCACACACACACACACAGCCAATTTGTTTGTTGTTAAATAAATCAAAGCGTATCACAACTGTGTGAAGCTAGAGGAATTTTTCTCCCGGTGAATTTTGGGTGGTTGGAGCCAGTTTGTGCCAGGAGTGATCAAATGAGCGAGATTCTTATTTGATCTCTGCTAAGTGTATAGTCCGTGCATTCATCTGAACCTTTTTATTTTCTTTGCTTCCTCTGAATGTATAAAAGAAAAGAAAAGAAAAGAAAAGAAAAGAAAAGAAAAGAAAAGAAAAGAAAAGAAAAGAAAAAAGGACTAATTGGTCATTTAACACTCTCTATTGCCTTCTTTTTTTAAAAAAAAAATAGAATTTCCCTATATTATAAAGTCTGGAAAAAAAACTGGATAGGTCAGGTATAAATTCTTTTATCTCTTCTTTGTCCAAGGAAGGTATGCAAAGTAAACCTAATTAGGATCTGTCTGATTTATGTCGTTAAGATTTGTTCAGGAACTGTGAAGGGATGACCTGAGAATCAGGGGGCGCGTGGCATGAGTTCTCATTGATACTTTTAAAACTAAGGTCATTCCTAAGCTTGTTTCCAAAGAGGAGCTTTCCAAAAGGAAATTTAGTCAGCTGCAGTTACCCTGGAAAATATTACGATATGCTGGAAAATACAACTGATTTTCCAAAGCACCAGAAGGCAAGACAAGAAACGATGGATGGAAACTCATCAAGGAGAGAAGCAACCTGGAATTAAGGAGAAACTTCCTAAAAGTGAGGACAATTAAGCAGGGGAACAGAAGTTGCCTTCGGAAATCATGGGGGCTCCATCACTGGAGGTTTTCAAGAAGAGATTGAACAACCATTTGTCCGGAATAATCTAGGATCTTCTGCTGGAGCAGGGAGCTGGTGTAGAAGACTTCCAAGGTCCTTAGCTGATTAAATCAAATCTAGTCCTGTCTCTAATATGTCTCACCATTTTCTATCCTATCCTTTCTCCCTCCTTTCCTTCCTTCCTTCCTTCCTTCCTTCCTTCCTTCCTTCCTTCCTTCCTTCCTTCCTTCTTTCTCTCTCTGTGTCTTCCTTCCTTCCTTCTCCTTTTGCCTTCCTTCCTTCCTTCTCCCCCTTCCTTCCTTCCTTCCTTCCTTCCTTCCTTCCTTCCTTCCTTCTATATACCTACCTTCTTTCTCTCTCTGTCTTCCCTCCTTCCTTCTCCCTCTGCCTGCCTGCCCGCCTTCCTTCCTTCCTTCTTTCCTTCCCTCTATATACCTCCCTTCCTTTCCTTCCTTCCTCCCTCCCTCCCTTCTTTCTCTGTCTTCCTTCCTTCCTTCTATATACCTTCCTTCCTTCTTTCTCTCTGTCTTCCTTCCTTCCTTCCCTCTATACACCTCCCTTCCTTCTTTCCTTCCCTCTCTTACTTCCTTCCTTGTTTCCTTCCCTCTATATACCTCCCTTCCTTCTTTCCTTCCCCCTTCCTTCCTTCCTTCCTTCCTTCCTTCCTTCCTTCCTTCCTTTCTTTTCTATAGCTATAGAAAATGTTTGAAGGCAAGCTGTTTCATTGGTTGATTGTTCTCACTATCAGGAAATTTCTCCTTAGTTCTAAGTTGTTTCTCTCCTTGATTAGTTTTCATCCATTGCTTCTTGTTCTACCTCAGGTGCTTTGGAGAATAGGTTGACCTCTTCTTCTTTGTGGAAACCCCTCAAATATTGGAAGACTGCTATCAGGTCACCCTCTCATCCTTCTTTTCAATAGACTAGGCTTACATGCATACAGAAGTTATTGATTTCCTGCGCTTTGCTACCTACCAATCACAATCCACTTCTATGACTTTCTCCTGACTTGTTTAGATTGTAATTCAGCCTCAAGTACATTACTTTTATTTATAATACCGGTGTTTTGGCAGGGTTGCTGGAAGCTCTCAAAAATTATTTACAGGGCTCTTTTGATTTTCAATTTCCAAACCATACAATCCCATTTTTTATTCATCTGCAGAGGTTTCCGTTGACCAGGGACTATTAAACAAAACAACAGCCTAGCTGAAAATCTGGAGGAAAAAAACCCTCAAACATTAAAAGGCATATAATTTCTTCTGCGCTTCTTTTTCCAAGAGGAATAGAAATACATTTGTTTCTGGGTTTGCTCCCCCCTCAAAAAAATATGGGATAGAATCAAGATCACATGAAGTGTTAGCATCACTTTATAATAACTTGATAAGGCCACACTTTTAATATTGCATCCAAACTTTGGGTTTCCATGATATGAAAAAAATGTTGAGACTCTACAAAGAGTGCAGAGAAGAGCAACGAAGATGAATAGGATAGGATAGGATAGGATAGGATAGGATAGGATAGAATAGAATAGAATAGAATAGAATAGAATAGAATAGAATAGAATAGAATAGAATAGAAATTGGAAGAGAGTGGAGTGGAGTGGAGTGGAGTGGAATTCTTTATTGGTCAAGTGTGATTGGATACACAAGGAATTTGTCTTTAGTGCACATGCTCTCAGTGTACAGAAAAGAGAAGATACATTCATCAAGAATCATCAGTTACAACTCTTAATGATAATCATAGGGTACCAATATAAATTAGGGGAGTGGAGGCTAAAATATGCGAAGAATGGTTGCAGGAACTGGGTATGTCTAGTTTGATAAAAATAAGGATTAGGGGGTAACATGATAGCAGCCTTCCAATATCTCAGGGATTGCCACAAGATCGAGAGAGTCAAGACTGAAAAGAGTGCAGAGAAGAGCAACAAAGATGATTAGGGGGCTGGAGGCTAAAACATATGAAGAACGGTTGCTGGAACTCGGCATTGCTAGTCTAGTGAAGAGAAGGACCAGCCACAAAGAAGAGGGGGGTCAAGCTATTCTCCAAAGCCCCTGAAAGCAGGACAAGAAACAACGGATGGAAGCTAACCAAGGAGAGAAGCAACCTAGAACGAAGGAGGAATTTCCTGACAGTGAGAACAATTAATCGATGGAACCTCTCTAGATGTTGTGGGTACTCCATCACTAGAGATTGGACTAGAAGACCTCCGAGTGGAATAGCTTGCCACTAGAAGTTGTGAGCGTTCCAACACTGGAAGTTTTCAAGAAGAGACTGGACAGACACTTGTCTGGAAAGCTAAAGGCTCTCCTGCCTGAGCAGGGGGTTGGACTAGAAGATCTCCAAGGTCCCTGCCAACTCCGTTATTCTGTTATTCTTACGATTGAGCTACAAAACACTGGCACTTTCATTGAAGGTGTTATGAGATGAGTGCAGGATCCCATCGCTTAGCAAGGACCACACAATCCTTCTATCTCATTTTATCACCTCCCTGGCTTCCTTCAGTCTCTTTGTGTCTTAGACAGAATGGTGGGAAAATCTAGAAAGGCATTGGATTTAAAAAAACAACAACAACCTGCCCATCATCTTATGTCAGGAATTAAAGGCCCTTCCAAAGGTTTTGGTCTTTTGGAATTCGAATTTGGTTACGGGAAATAATTGATGAGGAACTAGATCTATCCCCTGAAATATTCCTCTTGGGAATAATTAGGAATGGACTTACTAAAGATAAAATCCGATTTATAATTCATATTACAACAGCGGCCAGATTAGTTTACGTGAAATTTTGGAAAGATAAAACCATACCACCGGAGGAAACTTTAATAAATAAAATGTTAGAGTGCGCTGAAATGTCAAAACTAACGAACAAGCTAAATAGCGACGAGAAATCCAAACACCATGCAGTATGGGGAAAGTGGTACGAATGGTTAAATAATAGGATAAAATTATGATGTCGGGGTATGCTTATTTTTTGCAATTTAAATGTGAAATATACCCGATGTATATCTTGTAAATATGTACAAACACTGCACTTCTGATTTTAGTAGCGATTTGATGTTTTTAATTACAAAACTAATAAAGTATATTAAAAAAAAATAATAAAGGCCCTTCCAAAAAAGAAAGAAAGAAAGAAAGAAAGAAAGAAGGAAGGAAGGAAGGAAGGAAGGAAGGAAGGAAGGAAAGAAGGAAGGAAGGAAGGAAGGAAGGAAAGAAAGAAAGAAAGAAAGAAAGAAAGAAAGAAAGAAAGAAAGAAAGAAAGAAAGGTGCAAAATACCTGTGGGAACTTGCAAAGACCCTGTTTTGCACAGCATTAGTCAAAACCAGAATCCCAGTCTCAGAGCTGTCAGGAGTGGCTTGTATTTGTTTTGGCATGAAAGGGCCTCAAAAGCTGAAATATGTTGTTTCTCCGGAAGACGGGGAGGGAGAGAAATATTCCTGGGGGAACTATTTGACAAGGGTGGAGGAAGAGAAATGGACTGCAGTGGTAACCTCTACATGCATTCGCTTTTAAGGTCTGGGCTCACTTCCTTCCCATTAAAGATGCCAACAAATGCGTCATTTCAAGGAAGCGCAGAATTAGAAAACCTGAAAGGAAGGTCTTGGTCCTAATTCCCCCTTTCCTTCCCTAAAGCTGGGTGATCTAAACCAGGGGTGTCAAATGCAATTTCATCGTGGTTGATCTTGGGGGGAGGGGAGGCAACTGGGGGGGGGGCGTGACCAGCTTGACGCCACTGGTGTTACATCATCAGTGTTAGAGGAGGATGGGTTTTGTGGAGTGGAGGAGGACTGTGGGGTTCTTGGTGCTCTCTGAGCTTGGTTCTTTTTTTTTTTTTTTTGGCAGACGTTTCATGACCCAACTAGATAACATTGTCAGTGCTAGAAAGGAATGGAGTTTGTGAGGAGGAGGAGAAGGACGACGACTGTGGGGTCCTCGATGCTTTCTAAGCTTGCTTGTTTTCTTGCAAACGTTTCATTACCCAACCAGGTAACATCATCAGTGCTAGAAGGGAGTGGGTGTTTGTGGAGAGGAGGAGGAGGAGGAGGAGGAGGAGGAGGAGGAGGAGGAGGAGGGAGGAGGAGGGGAGGAGGAGGAGGAGGAGGAGGAGGAGGAGGAAGACATGGAAGAGAAGGGGAAAATGGAAGAGGTTAGGAAAATAGAAGATGGAGGAGGGAGCAGGGAAAGAAGAAAGGAGGAGAAGAAGGAAGAATGTAGAAGAAAAGGAGGAGAGATGGAGAAAGAGGAGAAGGGGAAGGGAAGGAGAAAGGAAAAAAGGAGGAGAAGGAGAAAGGAAGAAAGGAGGAGGAGGAGGAGGAGGAGGAGGAGAGGAGGAGGAGGAAGATATAAGGAGGAGGAGGAGGAGGAGGAAGATATAAGGAGGAGGAGGAGGAGGAGGAGGAGGAGGAAGACATAAGGAGGAGGAGGAGTGTGGGGTCCTTGGTGCTCTCTAAGCTCGCTTGTTTTCTTGCAGACGTTTCATACCCAACCAGGTAACATCATCAGTGCTAGAAGTGAGTGGGTTTTCTCACCATCTATATACAATGACTTGCCCTGCCAATATTGGTTGGACTGTTGTTTTCTTCCAGAGTTTGACCTCTATTTGCCTTAAGGCTAACTAGCATTTTGAGGTTGTCCCTGAGCAACTAACTAATGGGAGAACCCGGTCCTTTGAGGCAGATATAGCTAAAAACCTGATGGATCATTCCATCCTATGTATGTCTCCATTACATTATGATTTTGTTTTCTTTTTAATGAAAAGATTGCCAAGCTAGAAATCTCAGTTTGTATCTCAAGCAGCCCTCAAGGAATCCTTAGAGTTGAGTCACATAAAACCGGGAAGGCTCTTAAAGATTCTGCTGTAAATTTAATTGAATATGAACCATCTGCTGCACACATAATACATTCCATAATAATAATAATAATAGTAATAGTAATAAAAAGAAAAGCTAGAGAGGGGGGGGGGGGACATAGAGAGAGAGAGCAAAGTCAGGCAAAGCTGGATATTTACAAAGCTCACCAATCATTTGAAAATGGAGCTCTAATGCCGAGAGAAGGGAAGATATATATTCCCCTCCTTTTTTCCATTCATGTCTGATTTGTATCTTTTATCCCAGCTCTTTGATGCATTAATCCCATTGTGAGTCTTGGGAGTGATGAAAAGTCTAATGCAATTTGATGTACTCGGAGGTAATGAATATTTAGTAACCAGATGTTGCATCCCACATACACACACATATATATTTATATATGAGCTTCCTGACTATCACTGGGAATAAAACAAGAAAAATTCAAGAGAATGAAATGTTTTTTAGATCCCTTATCATTGATAAACAGGTACCCTGTTTCCCCGAAAATAAAACATCCCCTGATAATAAGCCCAATTGGGCTTTTGGGCGCATGTGCTAAAATACCCCCCCCTGAAAATAAGCCCTCCCCGAAAATATTTAAATGCTTGCACAGCTGGTCCCCACCATTTTCTCTGGTTAGGGTTAGGGAGACAGAGTTGGAAATCAGGTAAGACGGCAAAAGTCTTGCTCCACCTGCCCCAAAATAATAAGACGTCCCCGAAAATAAGACCTAGAGCTAATTTCGGTGTTCAAAAAATATAAGACAGGGTCTTATTTTCGGGAAAACACGGTAGTCCCCGATTTAGCACCACAACTGAGCTCCATTATTTTTGTTACTAAACAAAACAGACACTAAGCGAGTTATTTTCCCCGTCTTACAACCTTTCTTGACACAGTTGTTAAGTGAATCTTCCTTCCCCATTGAGTTTGCTCGTCTGAAGATCGCAAAAGGGGATCATGTGACCCCAAGATGTTGTGACTGTCATACGTGGGAGTCAGCGACCAAGCGTCGGGATTTTGATGATGTGAATCTGGGGAACACTGCAGCGGTTTGAAAGATGGTCATAGATCACCTTTTTTCGGTGCCGTTGTAACTTTTGAACGGTCACTGAATGGACCATTGTAAATCGAGGACTAGCTGTCCTAACGTGCCTCTCAGATGTTCTGTTTTAGAGCACCATTTCCCAGCATGCTCTGCTTCCAGGCACGTGGACTTCACCTCCCAGAAGTCCCCAACCATCATGGCCACTGTGGAAAGTTCCAGAAGATTTCCACACATGTGGAAATCGAGCCCTTCAGGCCGAGGCTGAGAGGAGGTGATTAATCTTCAAAGATTAACAAGGATCTGAATCTGCCTAAGATTAATAAGTCACACTTGGTTCCTCTGTGTGCAATCCTCTATCAAGGAGGGAAAAAAAGGAGGGGACATAAATCGGATTAACAATTAATAAATAGCTATCAGGCATAATATATATGTGTATATATATATATACTGGCTGCTATGGTTACATGGCTTCCCGGGCCCTATTTTGCTCAGCCTTCTAAATCCAGGAAGCATTTTTAATTCAAAATGTTTAACATTTCCCATTAAAAATCTCAAGAGTGTTTCACCTTTCTTTTCTTTCCTTTTCCTTTTCCTTTTCCTTTTCTCCTCCTTTCCTTTCCATTACTTTCCTTTCCTCCCCTCCCTCCATCTTTCCTTTCCCCCTTCTTTCTCCTTCCCCTTCCTTCCTTTCTCCTTCCTTCCCTGTTTACTTCTCTCCTTCTCCTTCCTTTACCCTTCCTTCCTTCCTCTCCTCCCTTCTTTCCTTCCTTTCTTCTTCCCTCCCTCCCTGTTTTCTTTCCTCTCCTTCTCCCTCTTCCTCTCCTTCCCTTCCCTTTTCTTCTTCCCTCCCTCCCTGTTTTCTTTCCTCACCTTCTCCTTCTCTTTCTCCTCCTTCTTCCTCTCCTTCCTCTCCTTCCTTCCCTTCCTTCCTTCCTTCCTTCCTTCCTTCCTTCCTTCCTTCCTGTGGTGGAATTCATTTTTTTTTACTACCGGTTCTGTGGGTGAGGCTTGGTGGGAGTGGTGTGGCTTGGTGGGCGTGGCTTGGTGGGCATGGTAGGGGAAGGATACAGCAAAATCCCCATTCCCTCCCCACTCCTGGGGGAAGGATATTGCAAAATCTCCATTCCCACCCCACTCGGGGGGGCCAACCAGAGGTGGTATTTGCCGGTTCTCTGAACTACTCAAAATTCCCTCTACCGGTTCTCCAGAACCTGCTAAAATGCACCCCTCCTTCCTTCCTTCCTTCCTTCCTTCCTTCCTTCCTTCCTTCCTTCCTTCCTTCCTTCCTTCCTTCCTTCTTAAAATCCGCCACATCTCTATTGGTGGGGGAGTGAATATTTCTGTCTTTCTCTCTCTCTCCACAACCCCCCCCCCCCAATTTCCAGATATTTTAGATATTTCTCTTGGGATTACCTGCTTTATTTTTACACGGATTTAGAGAAACCCGGCGTTCTTGATTCCTTTCACCAAAGAAAAAAAACATCTCTCTATTGATCTGATTTGTTCGGAGGGACCTTCTCTAATGGTAACCAAGCCCATCTCCTTATAATTATATGCATGCTGCCTTACCAAGAGTGAAGAAATCACTGCTTCAGGTCCTGGGTGCATAGAGAGCAGTGCAGCTGGTAGATAAAGTAACAGGCTTCCCACTCGCTCGCTCGCTCTGCCACCCCACCACAGATGTTCAAGGCTCAGGGGGAACTTTTTTCCCACCAAGAGATTTTTATAAATAACACATCTGTTCAACAGCTCGGGGAAACAGCGGCTGGGGAAAACTCCGTCCTGAGCACCCGACGGGGAGGAGGGAGGAGTTTATGTACTCTGTTTGCAAAATGTTATGACTTGCTGCTGAGCCTTAAAAAATTAACTTCATAAAAAATCCCAGCTCTCTAGAGAGCACTGCGGCTTTGAAGCTTTGAGGCTCCCTGCAACTCCAAGTTCTACGCAGCAGGCACGTTTCGTGTTGTTCCGGCACGGCGGGAATGATATTGTTTTTTACGGCCTTAATGATTCTGTGGGCTGCCTGGAGAAGCTTCATTTGGGAAGGTGGAGGGTTTTTAAGAGGAGCAACCGGAGGAAACCAAGACGAAAGTGGTGATCACAACACCCCTTCTAAAATGCAAGGAAAGCATAGACATAAATCGGAGGTTTAGGCTAGAAAGCAAGAGATATTTGCCTGGAGGAACAAGTAAAGAAAGAAAGATATTTAATGAAGTGTATGTGAATTTTGGGACGTTAGAAGGGAGCAGATAACAGGGCAACCATCGGAAGTCAACAAAAAGTACAGAATCAATTCCTTCTTCATTTAATTTTCACATCGCTCCAGCTAGAGACATATGGTTGCTTCACAAGGATAATTTTTCTAAGGGCCCAGAGGGCTCAATAAATTAAATGTGTAAATACTGGAAGAGTTTCTAAATAAATATGTTCTAGTAACAATTGTATTGAAATTATAGAATGGAATGGAATGGAATGGAATGGAATGGAATGGAATGGAATGGAATGGAATGGAATGGAATGGAATGGAATAGAATAGAATAGAATAGAATAGAATAGAATAGAATAGAATAGAATAGAATAGAATAGTGGAGTGGAGTGGAGTGGAGTGGAGTGGAGTGGAGTGGAGTGGAATGGAATGGAATGGAATGGAATGGAATGGAATAGAATAGAATAGAATAGAATAGAATAGAATAGAATAGAATGTGGACTGGAGTGGAGTGGAGTGGAGTGGAGTGGAGTGGAGTGGAGTGGAGTGGAATCGAATCGAATCGAATAGAATAGAATGTGGAGTGGAGTGGAGTGGAGTGGAGTGGAATGGAATGGAATGGAATGGAATGGAATGGAATAGAATAGAATAGAATAGAATAGAATAGAATAGAATAGAATAGAATAGAATAGAATAGAGAGTGGAGTGGAATGGAATGGAATGGAATGGAATGGAATGGAATGGAATGGAATGGAATAGAATAGAATAGAATAGAATAGAATAGAATAGAATAGAATAGAATAGAATAGAATAGAATAGAATAGAATAGAGAGTGGAGTTCTTTACTGGCCAAGCGTGATGGGACACACAAGAAATTTGTCTGTTGATGTTACTACTCCAGAAGTAAGGATGTACCAATGCCACTCAATTGGTACACAATCTCCACTCAATAGGCACACCAGAATAGATTGTCACCAAAAGGTGACACCTTTTCAACAAGTCCAGCTCTACAAATATACCCATCCCCAAGTGGCTGGGATCACCTCTTTAACTAATGGGGCTTTGGTTTCAGCACCCTGGATAGCCATCGTGCAGGAAATATCTATCTCTGGAATTATTTCATAGCATCGGACAAGATAATATAGCTAAAAACCAGGACGATCTTGATAGGATCATGGGGATCCCACTTCAAGGATGGTAATTGTTTAAGGAACACTTTTTTTCTCTCCCGGTGTGAGAAGTAGGGGCATCACTGTTGGCAACAAAGATGATTCGGGGTCTAGAGGATAAAACATGCAAAGAAAGATTGTGGGAATTGGGTATGTCTAGTTTAATGAAAAGAAGGACTGGGGAGACATGATAGCAGTCTTCCAATATCTCAGGGGCTGCCACAAAGAAGAGGGAGTCGAGCTGTTCTCCAAAGCACCTCAAGACAGGACAAGAAGCAATGGGTGGAAACTAATCAAGAAGAGAAGCAACCTAGAACTAAGGAGGAATTTCCCGACAGTTAGAACAATTAACCAGTGGAACAACTTGCCACCAGAAGTTGTAAATGCTCCAACACTGGAAGCTTTTAAGAAGATGTTGGATAACCATTTGTTTAAAATGGTATAGGCTTTCCTGCTTGAGCAGGGGGTTGGACTAGAAGACCTCCAAGGTCCCTTCCAACTCTGTTATTCTGATATTCTGGCTAGAGAAGGCTCTAAAGCCTATTGTCAAAAATCAGCAGCATTTCTAGGGAATGAGATTTGAGATGTGAGGCTAAGCCAGAAGAAATAGGGGCCAAAATTCAGCAATACTCTGGAGTCACTCTCAAAGAAAGTCTCTCTTTCAAAGAATCCTTAATCCCAAACTATAACAGAGGCAAAAAAAATAATAATAATAATGGAGAATTTCTGCCTGAAATATCTTTTCCTTTGAGGAGCAGAAAATAACAGCCCAATTTCATTCGTATCACACAGGCAGATGCAATATCTCGCAAAATAATGTAATGTTAGCTGTACTTGCATATAATGGAGGGAAAAAAAACATTATGTGTTGAAACAGCTTATAATGTCCTAGTTGGCACATAATGCTAAATAATAATAATAGGGAGGCTCTAACACATCCCATGCTGAATAAAAAAATAAATAAATCCAAAAACCAAATGCTGCGCAGAAATGTTGAAACTCAAATTGTTTCAAGGACAAAACAGACCCAGGTTGGTTTGGACAGTATCAAAACACCCTGTTTTGGAATAAGAAACGCCTTTTTCAAGCTCAAGATATTTCGAAGTTGAACTGCTTTGCATAAGCTTATCATAAAGTCAAAACGAGATGGAAGGTTAAAAACGAATCTTATAAATAAAATAAAGCGTGTTATGGTTTCATGCAGCAGGTAAATCCGAGGAGGAGGAGGAGGAGGAGGAGGAGGAGGAGGAGGAGGAGGAGGAGGAGGAGGAGGAGGAAGAAGAAATGACAGAGTGAGGAAGGCAGGAAGGCAGGGAGGAAGGAAGGAAGGAAGGAAGGAAGGAAGGCAGGGAGGAAGGAAGGAAGGAAGGAAGGAAGGAAGGAAGGAAGGAAGGAAGGAAGGTAAACATAAAACAAAGAACGGCTGCAGGAGCTGGGTATGTCTAGTTTGATGAAAAGAAGGACTAGGGGAGACATGAGAGCAGTCTTCCAATATCTCAGGGGCTGCCCCAAAGAAGAGAGAGTCAAGCTATTCTCCAAAGTACCTGAGGGCAGGACAAGAAGCAATGGGTGGAAACTAATCAAGGAGAGAAGCAACCTAGAACTAAGGAGAAATTTCCTGACAGTTAGAACGATTAATCAGGGGAACAACTTGCCACCAGAAGTTGTGAATGCTCCAACACTGGAAGTTTTTAAGAAGAGGTTGGATAACCATTTGTCTGAAGTGGTGTAGGGTTTCCTGCGTAAGCAGGGGGTTGGACTAGAAGACCTCCAAGGTCCCTTCCTACTCTGTTATTCTATTCTATTCTATTCTATTCTATTCTATTCTATTCTATTCTATTCTATTCTATTCTATTCTATTCTACTCTACTCTACTCTACTCTACTCTACTCTACTCTACTCTAAGGAAGGAAGGCAGGCAGGCTGGCAGGCAGAAAATATTTCAGTGATCCCAATTCTCCGTTATTATTTTTCTGGTGGCAACAGATACCCGAAGCAGTCGTTCATTTTCAAACTTGACAAGACCGTACCCTATTGCTTGCTCTCAAAAAGGACTATTATTAGCAGAAAGTCTTGTATTAAAAGATTTTTTTAAAAAAAAATTAAGGCCTCCTTGCCTGCCCCCAGCCCTCCTTTGATTCTCACACTTTCTTCTGCTCCGTTCCTCCTTTCAAATCGGTTGTTTTCTAACCTGACACACGGAAGCAGAATCTAAGAGTCTCTAGTGATGGTTTGCAACCATAAGTCTGAAGGCGCGCTCTGGGATTTAGCCGTCAAGCAACCAGCTCTGAAAAAGAGCTCTATTTATTACTTGCTGTTGGGAAACCTTGCTGTGTTTTGCTGATATTCCTAGGTGCCACCTCAATCCACACACCTCCGGCAGAGCGCTGAGATACCGTAAGTATAGGATCAGTCGCTTTGTGATGTTTTGAGCCTCCCTTCAATTAACTCTTCCAGTTTGACTCTTTTCCAAGAGCAAAATTTCCTCCCGGGCAAAGGATGCAATTTCAAAGCCAGACAATAACAGAAAAGGAAGTGGGGGGGAGGGAGGAGAAGGAGGTGAGAAGGGAGAAAGAGCGAGATAAATTTGGGAAACCATTCCAAAAACAAAAAAAGCAAAAAACCCAACAACGGAGAACCTTGAGGCAAGGAGCAGAATTTGAAATTTGTCTTGTGGAGGAAAGCTAAGTTTGAGAGAGAATTTGCCCGGCCATCTTGTTAAGAACTGGTTTTCTTTTTGCCAAGAAAACCAGGGAGATAAAAATATACCCAAGTAACTTTTGTTTAAGGTAAAAGTTTCCCTTGCACATGTGTGCTAGTCATTCCCGACTCTAGGGGGCGGTGCTCATCTCCGTTTCAAAGCTGAAGAGCCAGCGCTATCCGAAGACGTCTCCGCGGTCATGTGGCCAGCATGACTCAATGCCAAGGGTGCACAGAACACTGGAACGGGACACGGTGGCTCGGTGGCTAAGACGCTGAGCTTGTCGATCAAAAGGTCGGCAGTTCAGCAGTTTGAATCCCCAGTGCTGCGTAACGGGGTGAGCTCCCGTGACTTGTCCCAGCTTCTGCCAACCTAGCAGTTCGAAAACATGTCAAAAATGCCAGTAGAAAAATAGGGACCACCTTTGGTGGGAAGGGAACAGCGTTCCGTGCACCTTTGGCGTTTAGTCATGTTGGCCACATGACCATGGAGATGTCTTTGGACGGTTCGCAAGAACTGGTAGTAAAACTGGCAGGAGGCTCCGCCCACTGACCCGGACGTCATCAAAGGTGCACGCGGGCACATGTGGGCGCGATGCAAACTCCCTACATTATGGGGCTAGGAAATGGGATGGAGAAAGAAGGGCTGTGGGACTACCCTATTCTTGGTGTGCTTATGAGTGATTGTATCTACAATATGGGCATCTATGTTTCCGCATAGGGGCATCAGTCTTGAATGTTTGAGGATCTCTGCGCCGATGCAGCTATATAACCAATCCAAACTTTAATTGAAAAAATCATCAAGAGAAAATTAAAAGATGATCGAATCAACATCGTTAAGAAAAATATTGAATAATCTCCAAGATGATGGTTTGCATCCTTCTAATCATTTTATCCAAATAAACAGCTGAACAGAACTGTAAACCTCCGCCATTCTGGTCTAAATATATTTCTGTTAAACATCTGGCCTCGCCCAGTTAATTTTGAGATTTGCTGGCGCTTTGATGAAAAAAGAAGAAGACATCTGAAGGTCATATTTTCCTATTGGAAAACCTGAAGGGGGGTTCTGATTGCCAGGCAGTTACTTGAAATGAAAGAGAAACAGGTCTGGAGAAAAAGAAAATGACATTTCACTCATAGCAGGCTAATTAGAGTGAAAAAAAAAATAATAAAAATAAATAGGCAACAGCAGCAGAAAGAGAAATCAACAGGGCCTGTTGGTCTCAAACAGGGAGAAATTGTCGAGGACCAGAAAGGGGAGGGGGAAACCCCTTTGAATGAGCTTGCGGTAATTTCAAGACTCAGGAGGAGTCGAAAACAACATGTACAAATCACGAACATCTGTACTAAGAGATCTAAAAAAAACACATACCGGGAGAGAGAGGGATGTAAAATCACACAGCCATGTGTTTAACATGCTTAGATCACAGCAATTGGAAACGACTTTACAAGAAGTGGTATCACCTACCGAACCCCGCCGTAGAAAAACTGAGGCAGGGGGGATACATGACTATTAAGGTAGATCAGATTATAGTGGTCACTTGGGAGCAGATTCGAGGGCAAAGTCAACCTTCGAAACGCCTTGTCTCACCCGCAATCAATAGCAATAGTACTTATATGCTACTTTGCAGCCCTCTCTATTTATTATTTTATTTTTTTGATATATATGTCGCCCTTCTCCGGAGACTCAGGGCGCCTTACAGTGCGTTAAGCAATAGCCTTCATACTTTTGTATATTTTTACAAAGTCAGCTTATTGCCCCCACAAACTGGGTCCTCAATTTACCTACCTTAGAAAGGATGGAAGGCTGAGTCGACCTTGAGCCTGGTGAGAATTGAACTCGCAGTAACTGCAGGCAGCTGGATGTTAAATGCTGCCTCAGTAGGTTAACCCTAACCCTTATCCTCTAAGCGGTTTACAGAGTCAGCATCCGGCCCCCAAACAATCTGGGCCCCTCATTTTATCCATCTTGGAAGGACGGAAACCTGAGTCAATCTGGAGCCAGTCAGGATTGAACTGCTGACAATTGGCAGAGTTAGCCTGCAATACTGAATTCCAGCCACTATACCAGCATGGCAGAGTAGGGATAGGGATAGGGATAGGGATAGGGATAGGGATAGGGATTGGGATGGGATGGAATGGAATGGAATGGAATGGAATGGAATGGAATGGAATGGAATGGAATATGGATGGGATGGAATGGAATGGAATGGAATGGAATGGAATGGAATGGAATGGAATGGAATGGAATGGAATAGAATAGAATAGAATAGAATAGAATAGAATAGAATAGAATAGAATAGAATAGAATAGAATAGAATAGAATAGAATAGAATAGAAGAGCAGAGCAGAGCAGAGCAGAGCAGAGCAGAGCAGAACAGAACAGAACAGACAGAACAGAAAACTTATATACTGCTTCATGGTGCTTTACAGCTCTCTCTAAGCGGTTTACAAAGTCAGCCTCTTGCCCCCAACCATCTGGATCCTAATTTTACCAACCTCGGAATGATGGAAGGCTGAGTCCACCTTGAGCTGGTCAAGATTGAACTGTTGGCAGTCGGCAGAATTAGCCTGCAATACTGCATTCTCACCACTGCACCACCACGGCTCAACACCCATATGAGCAGAGATTAACATCAAGATTTAACACCAAGTCAAGGAACTATCAGGAGAAATAACCTAACAGGAAACAACAACCTAATCAAGGAACTGCCAAGAACACTCCCACCGACAGGGCAAGCCGCTAGTATATAAAAATAAGAGCAATCCCTGTTCCCTACTAGCCCTGATAATGTTGCCAAGTGGTTACCTCCTCCTCCTCCTCTCCGCAATCCCTACTACCTTCTCGTGCTGATGATGCTACCTAGTTGGGTAGTGAAACGTCTCCCAAGAAAACCACCAAGCTCAGAGCGGACCAACAGTTATGAGCATAAAGACCTGATGAAGTGAGTTTGAAGATCAGAAAAAGATTCCATTTTAGAATAGCATTTGCTAGTCCTACACTTCTGATTTTGACCTACCAGAAACTCAACAAGGCTGTCCTCTATAACGGCAATGGGGTAGGCTTGTCTTAGAGTGGCTCCATGATTTCTTGCATCAGACAATCAGGGGTGGGTTGCTGGGAGTTCGCAGGGGTTCGGGAGAACCTCTAGCTAAGATTCTGTGCAGTTCAGAGATCCCCCAAATCCCACTCCTGATTGGCCCCGCCCCACCCACCCCACCCCTCCAAGGAGTCCCCACGCAGTCTGTTTTGGATGCACATAAGTGCAGGGTGCGAGCAGAGGGGAGGGCAAAAAACAGGGCTACCGGAAGTTCTGGAAGTCTTGAAATGGGCCAGTTTCTGCCTCTAGAGGGCCTCTGGAGCCTGGGGAGGCCGTTTTCGCCTTCCCGGAGACTTGAGAAAAGCCTCTAGAGCCCTGGAGGGCAAAAATACCTCCCTCCCCCCCCCGCCATGGTGCAGGAGGCCAACTAGGCTACGCCCACCATGGCCATGCCCACCCAGCAGCCAGGCAGAGAACCCCTTGCTAAAATTTTTGAAGCCCACGCCTGTGGACAACCATGGTTAGGGGAGCAAAACCTCAAGTCACTCTTGTGCTGCATACCGGAGAGTTCCAACCATGTGCATCAATCCATCCTCACAACCCAAGAACTCTCTTTCTAATAGTTGCACCCAGTTGTAGAAGCCTCCTCATTTGCATAGCTTTCCATCTAGACATTAATGTATTCAGGTATTTATCGAAGTCGGAGAAACCACCATGTTCCGTAAACTGCTGCATGTTAGCAATGTCGGTCTTGTTACAGTTTATGCTTGCATGGCTTTATCTGTAGAGTGATCTGTTTTAATTTTTAATTGTCAGCTACTCGGGGGACGTGGCGCTCTGCAGCCAGAAATGTGAGACATCAATAAATGAGAATCGTTTTGGCAGAAATGTTTTGGATACAGGCAAAGGAGCCAAATCAAGATGGTAAATATCCAGGATTGAGCATGTTGCAGTCATAAAATTAGAAGGAAAAAAAAAAAGAAGAGCCAGAATGTGACAGCCAGAGTTGGGAGAGGATTGTGTTTGGAAAGAGAAATGAAATGAATTATCGTAGTTCAACGCAGGAAGCAAAATGTTCTCTCTTTTTTTTTCTCATCTTTTTCTCCTAACAATTTTGTTGCTGGGAGCACAATCCTGCCTAAAGGAATGTGATTAGAGCATTAACTTCAATTCACAGGAGGCTGAAAGAGGAGGAGGAGGAGGAGGAGGAGGAGGAGAAAGACAAGGAGAAGGAGAAAGACAAGAAGGAGAAGGAGAAAGGCAAGCAGAAGGACAAGGAGAAGGAGACACAGAAGGACAGGGAGAAGGAGAAGGAAGGAGAAGGAGAAAGACAAGGACAAGGAGATGCAGAAGGTGAAGAAGAAGGAGAGGAGGAGAAGGAGAAAGACAAGGAGCAAGAAAGAGAGAAGGACAAGGACAAGGAGATGCAGAAGGAGAAGGAGAAAGACAAAGAGCAGGAGAAGGACAAGGAGAAGGACAAGGAGACACAGAAGGAAAAGGAGAGGAGGAGAAGGAGAAAGACAAGGAGCAAGAGAGAGACAAGGAGAAGGACAAGGAGATGCAGAAGGAGAAGGACAAGGACAAGACAAGGAGATGCAGAAGGAGAAGGACAAGGAGACACAGAAGGAGAAGGAGAGGAGGAGAAGGAGAAAGACAAGGAGCAAGAGGGAGACAAGAAGAAGGACAAGGAGATGGAGAAGGAGAAGGACAAGACAAGGAGACATAGAAGGAGATGGAGATGGTGGTGGAGGAGGAGGAGGAGAAAGACAAGAAGATGCAGAAGGAGATGGAGATGAAAAAGAAGGAGGAGGAGGTGAAGGAGAAAGACAAGGAGAAGGAGGAGACAACAGAAGGAGATGGAGAAGGAGGAGGAGGAGAAGGATCTTAGCACAGGATAGCTTATCCAGTTCAATATTGACTGGCAGCTGCTACATCCTCAAATGCAATTTTGATGTTTAGTGACCCCATCACTCAAAGCACCAGAAGCAAAAGACGAGCAATAAAGACCAGCTATTGCTCCCTGTCTGCAAACTCCCTGGTAAAGCCAATTGCTTTCAAGAGATCAGCTGCAAGCATGACAAAATATGCCACTAGCACAATAATAAATATGAAACAGCCTCAGAATGGCCTTCCTGTTGCAAACGCCATTCCCCCCAACCCCCAAATGCTGAAATGCAAGTTTGGGGTGGGGGAAACCCTCGGAAGAATCTCATGGGAACCCCTTCAATTTCCACTCCAAACGTAACCCAATCAGCTACCCATAAAAGCAAGAGAAAATAGCAAGCCAATCCTTTAATACAAATGCAAAGCTCTATAGAATTCTCTTTGGTAACTGTGCAGCTGCAAAATTCCATAATTCTAAGAGCAGAACGCTACTTTTCTGCTAATAACCCAGGTTTTAAATCAACTACCTTTGGATCACTTCCCTCTACAATTTCTGCTTTCATAAGGAGAAACGGGACAGCGGGGAGGTGTGGGGATTGAACCCCCTTCCGTAAAGTCTGAGCCATGAGGTAAAAACACACAAGAGATTCTCCATTCCGACATTCGTGGGGTTTCACTCTCAATTTCTATCATGGTCAAATGGACCGTCAGACATTCAATGGTTTTCCCCGAGTATAATTATGGTTAGGAAAATAATTGCCAGGCCTGGAAGCCATCTTTACTCTCATTTCAGGACACGCTTTTCTGACCTGGGGGGGCAGCCTGTCAGGCCTGGAAGCCCTCTTTTTCGTTGGATCTTCAGGCCTGCCACATTTACTACTGTGGGAAACAGGGAAGGGGGATTGTATAGAGCAAGAGTGATATGTAGTCAAAATAACATTCCTTTCTCAGAGAGTCAAGGACGTCTTGCCCTGCACCTGGAGGGACGGAATTGGGAGGCATCTCCAGTTGGGACAGTGCTTTGATTGGACCATGTGATGGACATGTGGGTGCTGGACTTTCCTTTGGGTGGAGAAAACCTGGAAGCTTTCAGATTCGGGTTTTCCCAGATGTGCCAATATGACAACGCTAATAAAATGGAACTTTGAGGAAGCTCAAGCCTCGGAGTTTTCTTTCATTGGGGGTGTTGCTTGGAACCTGGACATTAATTGCTTTAGTCTGTCAAGATTCTGTCTCTAGGTATAGAAGAATACAGATAGTCCTTACCTTACAACCTTACAACTTACAACCACAATTGAGCCCAACATTTCTGTTGCCAATCGAGAGAAGAGAATTTTGTCCCATGTTGTGACCTTGTTCAGCGAATCACGGCAGTTGTTAAATTAATCCCACGGTTGTTAAGTGAACTCGGCTTAACCCCGTTGGACTTTGCTGATCAGAAAGTCGCCAAACGTGAGCCTGGGGCACTGTGACCATCATAAGTCGGTTGCCAAGCGACTGAATTTTGAGATCACGTGACCTTGGGGATGCCGCAGTGGTCATAAGTGTGAAAAACAACAAGTAATAAGTCACTTTTGCTGTTGTCACTTCGAAGTGGTGTAGGGTTTCCTGCCTAAGCAGGGGGTTGGACTAGAAGACCTCCAAGGTCCCTTCCAACTCTGTTATTCCGGATAAACGTAAGACTCCAGGAGAACTTGTCTGCCTCTTGATATATTTGAATTTCAGAACAAAGCATACTCCACGCTCAGCCATGCAGTTTGGTCTCCTATGAATCGCGGTTTCCAGGACTATAAGCGCCATACTCCAGACATCCAAAGGACCACAAAACAAGTTTGTTCAAAGCCGAAGTGAAATCTCCAAAAGAAGTGTCAGATTCCTGGACAAAGTTCCAGAACGAAAAGAAGCAGAAATGTCAGGAAGCCAAGCTAGCCAAGTCTAACAAGAACCAGTAAAAGCTCAGAAGCAAATTCAGCCGGGTTCCAAGGCTGATTTTTCTTCCGTTGCATGACGTTTCTTTTAAACCGTTTCGAACGGATTCTACTCCTTTGATCTAATTTTCAGAAATGGAAATTGGGATCTCGAGTTGAAAAAAAAAGAAGAAGAAGAAGAAGAAGAATAGGGAGAAGAAGCAGAGCCATAAACCATGGGAATGTTACCGAGAGGGAAAAAAGAAAAAGAAAACCGACAGAGAGATTTTAGAAAATGCAGCCACCCAGCGAGCGAGCGAGCGAGCAAAAGAGACAGTTCGAAGCATAGCTAAACCAGTATTATTATTACTAACACAGCTGTTCCAAGGCCTGTCTGTTTCCATAACTCAAGCAAACAGCCCCAGAAATCTTCATAACAAACAACAGAGTAATACAAACACCACCAGGTTGGGGGAAATGAGCAAGCCATGAGTTATTCTGCCGACAAATAAGAAAAAAAAAAAAATACCACACAGCTTAGCAGGTTTTCAGCCCCATTGTCAATACAATGTTTATTTTTCCAAGAGGCAAGCTTTGCACACATTTTATCTCTGTGCCCTGACAATAAGCCCACCTTTGCAAAGATGAACGCAGGAAGGAGGCCGTTGAATTCATTCTCCAACAAACAGAGAAATGCATTCTTTAAAGATGGACGCGACATCTAGCCATAAAGTTGCAATGAGCATCCTTCTCTGCTTCCACCTCTTAAACTCCACCTTCCCTTGAGGCAGGTTGCTCGGGAAATCACATGCCACTGACCAACTGGCCCAGGGGTGGGATTCAGAAATTTTAGCAACCAGTTCTCTGTCTGGTTGCTGGATGGGCGTGGCCATGGTTGACGTGGCCTACTCGGCCTCCTGCACCACTGGGGGGAGGTTGTTTTCACCCTCCCCAGACTCTGGAGGCTTTCCTGGAGCCTCCAGGAGGACGAAAACTGCTTCTCCTGAGCTCCAGAGGCCCTCTGGAGGCTGGAAGTGGTACTTCTGGTAAGCCCATTTTTCACCCTCTCAGAGCCTCCAGGCAGGACCTGCACTTACCTGGCATCCAAAATGGGCTGCATGGAGACTACTAGGAGGGGCGGGTGGGGTGGGTGGGGTCAGCCAGTCCTTGCCACTATGAATTCGGCGAACCAGATTAAAATTAACTTCTGGTTCACCCGAATCGGTCCGAACCGGCTGAATCACACACACCCCTGAACTGACCCTTGGAGATATCTCCTCTTGCTTCCTTCCGAAAGCTTTCTGCCATCCCTCTTACTCAACAAGGCAAATAAAAGCCATTTTAGTTGTGACGCTGTGTCTCGAGGCCGACGCCGCTCAGCTAAAAGGGATGTGAAATTTAAGGCTGGAAAAGATCTTGAGATGGTCACCAGGTGCATCAGACTAAAAGACCAAACAGAGTCCTTAAGAGTCGTTCAGTCACTAAGTTGTGTCCGACTCTCCATGACCCCATGGGCCACAGCACACAAGGCCCTCCTGTCCACTGTGTTCTGACCTAGGCTTCACAAAATCATGAAACAGACTCCTTTCCCGACAAAAATCCCTTTTTATTTGGCTAATGTGAATTTCTAAGCAAAGTACTGGCAAACAGTCTTTCAAGGGTGAATTGCAACCACAGACCTTAGCAGACCTTGGAGAGTTGCTAGACCGATAGCTTCCAGGCGCAATGTTGTACAGTGACATATGTGGCAAGGAGTCTCTGTGAGGCACCAACTCAGCTAAGCAAATCTTCACACCAATAAATGAACTAATTGTCTCCTGCAAACACCACTCCCCTTTTGCTCCTATTTATTCCCTATGGGAGGGGCCCTTGTGCTTTTACTCCCAAGTCAACCTGTGTTCTTTAATTGTTCCCTTCTCCTGACAGCTCTGCGCCTGCACACATCGGGAACAGGCTCCAGCTATTCTTCTGCCCCACTGATCTCTGACTCCGAAGGTAGCTGATAACTGTCTGAGGGCCCTGGCCCCATCTCTGCCTCAGATGCAGAGCCCTCATCGGAGCCTTCCCCAGACTCCGGGACTGGCCCATGTTTCTCCCCAACCTCCTCACTGTCCGAGTCTCTCAGACTTTGCCCAAATTCATGTTCATTGCATTGATGACACTGTCTAACCATCTCATCCTCTGCCGTCCCCTTCTCCTTCTGCCTTCCATCTTTCCCAACATGAGGGTTTTCTCCAAGGAGTTCTCTCTTCTCACCTAGAAGTATGGAAATTCTCAGTCCCTCCAGGTCGTGGTTGTCCCAAAGGTGCTTTTTCAGGAGGCAACTGGACTTCCTTGCTTTTTCCTTGAAGACATTTCGCTTCTCATTCTCCAGCTCTGATTGGATGGTGGAGAATGGAAAACTTTATATTCCTTACAGACAGCTGGTCATTTGCATTATTTTAGAGGTCACAGATAAACCTCCAAGTGGCCTCAATGACTCTCTAAAAGATTGCAAATGGCCAGCTGTCTGCAAGGAATATAAATTCTGGAGTCAATTGTGGTCGTAAGTCGAGGACTACCTGTATCAGTGGGTTGAACTGGAGGTTTTCAAAAGAGAACAGAGCCAGTTGTAATGAAAGTCAGCATTCCAGGCATAGTTAACTGCAAATGGAAAGACATCCCTGACAGTTTCCAATTGCCTTTTTTGTTAAAAGGGTCTCCTTTGCAAAGCTGGAGCAAAGCTTTACAGTAGTAACTTGTGAGAGGCAGCTTGGAGTCTTAGTGGACAACCAATTAAATATGAGTTAAGAGTGTGCAGCGGCAGCCAAAAAAGCCGATGCAATCCTAAATTGCATTTACAGAGGGATTCGATCAAGTGCGTGGAAGGTACTAATACCACTCTATAAAGCCTTAGTAAGGCCACACCTAGAATACTGCATCTAATAAAAAAGATGTGGAGACTCTAGAAAGAGTGCAGAGAAGAGCAAGCAAGATTATCAGGGGGCTGGAGGCTAAAACATACGATGAACGGTTGCAGGAACTGGGCATGGGTAGTCTAGTGAAGAGAAGGACCAGGGGAGACATGATAGCAGTCTTCCAATATTTGAGGGGCTGCCACAGAGAGGAGGAAGGGGGTCAAGCTATTTTCCAAAGCACCTGAAGGCCAGACAAGGAATAACGGATGGAAACCGATCAAGGAGAGATTCAACCTAGAAATAAAGAGAAATTTCTTGACAGTGAGAACAATCGACCGATGGAACAGAAGTTGCCTTCAGAAGTTGTGGGAGCTTCATCTCTGGAAGCTTTCAAGAAGAGACTGTCAGAAATCGTGTAGGCTCTCCTGCTTGGGTGAGGGATTGGACTAGATGACCTACAAGGTCCCTTCCAACTCTATTATTCTGTTAAAGCAATACATTCGAGAGAGCATCTCTTGGCTGTATCTGCCACATAAAGAGAAAAAGAGGTTTATTGGGAAAGTTTGTTTTCTCCTCCTCCCTCCCAGCCAGAATTCTGGTTTATCTTTCTAAATTATCAACCGAGTGTGTGCACAGAGAGCCCCCCCACCCACCCCTATCTCTAAGGAAATGAAGAGGAAAGCTGTTGGAGAGATAAGGAACTGGCTCTGTCTAACTCCACCTCTACGTCCTCGGAACATAAATTTGATGCCACCGGAGTTCTTATCTCCTTCATCATCGTGCCAAATCCCAAGGCTGATACCCACGTCTGGCTTGTCATCCTGATTTGCTTTCTAAACAAAAACAGAGCCAACCTTTGTTTCTGGATTTCACAGAAGGGAGCATTAAAATCCATCTAGATTTAATCAGCCGCTCGCCCTTGGGGAATTCTCTCTCTCTCTCTCTCTCCTGATGTTAGATTTACATGGATCTGGTATACAGCCACACCTCTGCCCTGCTTGTTAGTGGGGGGGGGGAGAGAGAAAGGATGCATTTTTAAGCATCCAAATGATATAGATAGAATAGAATAGAATAGAATAGAATAGATAGAATAGAATAGAATAGAATAGAATAGAATAGAATAGAATAGAATAGAATAGAATAGAATAGAATAGAATTCTTTATTGGCCAAGTGTGATTGGACACACAAGCAATTTGTCTTTGGTGCATATGCTCTCAGTGTACATAAAAAGAAAAGATACATTCGTTAAGAATCATAAGGTACAACACTTAATGATAGTCATCGGGTACAAATAAGCAATCAGGAAACAACAACTCCTCCTCTTTTTGCACTGATGATGTTACCTAGTTGGGTAATGAAATGTCTGCAAGAAAACCACAAATCAATCTCTCTCTCTCTCCTCTCTCACTTCAAAATGTTACAACAATTGCATCAAGTAGTAGCACGAAACTTCCATTCCTGAATTGAGAAGGGATTATCAATACACTGTCCACAATCATTTCTTTGCTTCTTCTTCGAGAGTTAGGATTATTTCCTCCCACCCTTATTCCATTAGTAATGTGCACATAAATATAAAACCATATGGGCTCACATGTTAAGGTAAAGGTAAAAGGTAAAGGTTTCCCTCACATATATGTGCTAGTCGTTCCCAACTCTAGGGGGCGGTGCTCATCTCCGTTTCAAAGCCGAAAAGCCGGCGCTGTCCGAAGACGTCTCCGTGGTCATGTGGCCAGCAGGATTCAATGCCAAAGGCGCACGGAACGCTGTTCCCTTCCCACCAAAGGTGGTCCCTATTTTTCTACTTGCATTTTTTACCTGCTTTCGAACTGCTAGGTTGGCAGAAGCTGGGACAAGTCACGGGAGCTCACCCCGTTACATGGAGCCAGGGATTTGAACTGCCGAACTGCTGACCTTTTGATTGACAAGCTCAGCATCTTAGCCACTGAGTCCCTTTTGGGCTCACATGTACAAATGGACAATAAGAATGTAGATTATCTCCCATGTTTTTGTCGAGGCTTCTGTTGTGGCCCATCAGCAGAGATTTCCACCTCTTCTCTCCCCTCTTTTATTTCAGGATTACCCACCCTGCTATCTAAGAACATGACATTTACTACTCTAAGCGTCTACACATTGATTCCACCCTGCTATCTAAGAACAAGAAAAGGCATTTATTATTCAAATCTTAAGCCCATTGATTCTTGACTTAATAGCTTGCATCTTCCATGGGTTGGCCAGCTGTGCTATCCCCATAGCTCCATTCCTGCTGAAAGATAACTTTTGATTGTTGAAGGGTATTCGATAAAAACCAGAGTATTTCTGAAACTTAGGGGAAGCTAAGACAGATAGGGACACAGTGACTCAGCGGCTAAGATGCTGAGCTTGTCAATCGAAAGGTCGGCAGTTCAGCGGTTCGAATCCCTAGTGCCGCGTAACGGGGTGAGCTCCCGTGACTTGTCCCGGCTTCTGCCAATCTAGCCATTCAAAAGCAGGTAAAAAATACAAGTAGAAAAATAGGGACCACCTTTGGTGGGAAGGTAACAGCGTTCCGTGCACCTTTGGTATTGAGTCCTGCTGGCCACATGACCACGGAGACGTCTTCGAACAGCGCTGGCTCTTCGTCTTTGAAACGGAGATGAGCACCGCCCCCTAGAGTTGGGAACGACTAGCACAGATATGCGAGGGGAACCTTTACCTTTAAGATGGATATTGAAGATAAAAGCTTTCTTCCTCAGTCCAGAAAAGGAGTCAGAGAAAGCACTGAAAGATCTCATTGAAAACAGTGCAGTTCTCTACTCACTGTTGGGTACACATGTTTTCTGCAGAACACTGCTGAGTCCTTGTTCCCAAGAATATCATGTTAACTCAAATGACCTTTTGTGCATTTTTTTTTTTAGCGTTCCAGGCTGGAACGCTTAGAAAATACCGTACATTTCTGTCCCCAAATAGCTGAAAGTGTTAACGTATTATTGTTTACAGGAGTCTTAATGCAACAGTCCAGACCTTTTGAAATCCTACAAGGCAAGATACACGCACTCGTCGTCATCCCAATGCAGAATTAAACAATAACGTCTAATACAATGTGTAGCAAACGCGGCATTTGTTTGTGCCCAAGATTGTAACTTCGTTTTTACTCACACAAGAGAGCTGCGCTTTTTGGCTTCTAGGACCATAATTATAAATTGTCTTTTGTCCACTATTGGTTGGAGTAAACAGCATTTTCTTTGGACACTACCCATTCATTATGGAAGAAGTGTGATGCCAATTACTACTTAGCCTAAAGAATCCCAGGGTGTCCGTTTTAACCAAAACAGACAACTAGAACATCTGTAACTTGAGGCCAAAATGTCTAATTCATTACAAAGCTTTACAAAAAAAATAAAAATAAAAAAATTGTTAGTCCAGGCTCTTGGTAAGAGCAGCCAACTGGCATTGTAAATCTTTAAAACAGGAAACTGCCAAGATAAAAGACATCTAACACCCTTCCCCATGAAAGAATATGCCAGCAATAATACTAATACCCGTGTTTCCCCGAAAATAAGACCCTGTCTTATATTTTTTTTTGAATCTTGAAATAAGTGCTTGGCCTTATTGCCATGCGCTCAAAAGTCTGATTGGGCTTATTATCAGGGGGTGTCTTATTTTGGGGGAAACAGGGTAGATACCAGTAGACGGATGGATGGATGGATGGATAGAGAGATAGAGAGATGATATAGACAGACAGACAGACAGACAGACAGACAGACAGACAGATAGATACCGTGTTTTCCCGAAAATAAGACCCTGTGTTAATTTTTTTTTTTTTTTTTTTGAGACCCTGTGTTAAATTTTTTTGAACCCTGAAATAAGTGCTTGTCCTTGTTGCCATGCGCTCAAAAGCCCAATTGGGCTTATTATCAGGGGATGTCTTATTTTAGGGGAAAACAAGGTAGTAGCAGTAATAATAATTGGAATAAGGTAAAAGTAAAGGTTCCCCTCGCACATACGTGCTAGTCGTTCCTGACTCTAGGGGGCGGTACTCATCTCCGTTTCAAAGCTGAAGAGCCAGCGCTGTCCAAAGACGTCTCCGTGGTCATGTGGCCGGCATGACTCAACGCCAAAGGCGCACGGAACGCTGTTCCCTTCCCACCAAAGGTGGTCCCTATTTTTCTACTTGCAATTTTTACATGCTTTCGAATTGCTAGTTGGCAGAAGCTGGGACAAGTCACGGGAGCTCACCCCATTACACTAGGGATTCGAACCGCTGAACTGCCAACCTTTCTGGTTGACAAATTTAGCTTCTTAGCCACTGAGCCACCACATCCCCTTATTTATACTACTATGTAAAAGTAAAACAGTTGAGGTTGGACCTTATTATCTTATTCTACTGTACCGAAGGGAGTCAGAAGTCAATGCCTTTTTTCCCCCTTTCCCCTTCTTTTCTGCACTCTTCCCTTCCCTATTTTTCTTACTATTTGTTTTCGTATATTTTGCATTTTATACTATAAACAGAGAGAGAATTTGGTTCAATGAAGAATGTCTCTTCTGTAGCTCCTTCCTTGTTTCATCTGTGGTTTCCTGGCCAGATTTGGAGGAAGCTCTCAAGACCTTTTACACGAATCCATTTCTCCTATCAAGATTCAAATTGGAACCGATCTCCATTATAGCATTTTGGAGAATTGCTACCGGTTATCGGGGAAACGAATTCTCCAGAAACCAAAAACAATTCTGGTTACGCTTGTTTAATTAAATTTTTGCTATAAACATTATTTTTTTTTTCTCCCTATATCAGCCAGTTTGGGAAATATTACACCCTACGGCTACTTAGAAATATTTTCAACACATGGATTCTCTTTGTTCTCTTTCTCATTTTTATCCCCATTAGAAATCTGGCAAATTTTGTTTCTCGGATGCTTTCGAAGGTAATTGATTCACTTGAGTTTAATTGAAATATTTATATCTAAATGGGATGAAATCATTTCCACAAGTAATGGGCTGTCTATGTCAATTTTAGCATCACCTATTTTCTTTTTTCTTTTTCTTTTTTTTTAAAGCAACTGGTCTCCACAAAGTCTCCACTGAAGGCACACACAGGCACAGTCAAGTTCCTGCAAACTCAACAACCCCTTTTATTATGCGCTAAAAAAAACCCTATGAACCAGGGGTGAAATCCAGCAGGTTCTGACAGGTTCTGGAGAACCGGTAGCGGAAATTTTGAGCAGTTTGGAGAACTGGCAAACACTACCTCTGGCTGGCCCCAGAGTGGGGAGGGAATGGGGATTTTGCAGTATCCTTCCCCTGGAGTGGGGAGGGAATGGAGATTTTGCAGTATCCTTCCCCTGGAGTGGGGAGGGAATGGAGATTTTGCAGTATCCTTCCCCTGGAGTGGGGAGGGAATGGAGATTTTGCAGTATCCTTCCTCTGGAGGGTGGGAATGGAAATTGTGCAGTATCCTTCCCTGGAGTGGGAATGGAGATTTTACAATATCCTTCCCCAGGAATGGGGGAGAGAATGGAGATTTTGCAGTATCCTTCCCCTGGAGTGGGGTGGGAATGGAGATTTTGCAGTATCCTTCCCCTGGAGTGGGGTGGGAATGGAGATTTTGCAATATCCTTCCCCCAGGAATGGGGTGGGAATGGAGATTTTGAAGTACCCTTCCCCTGGAGTGGGGAGGGAATGGAGATTTTGCAGTATCCTTCCCCTGGAGGGGGGAGGGAATGGAGATTTTGCAGTATCCTTCCCCTGGAGTGGGGTGGGAATGGAGATTTTTGCAGTATCCTTCCCCTGGAATGGGTGGGAATGCAGAATTTGCAGTATCCTTCCCCTGGAGTGGGGTGGGAATGGAGATTTTGCAGTATCTTTCCCCTGGAGTGGGGAGGGAATGGAGATTTTGCAGTATCCTTCCCCTGGAATGGGGTGGGAATGCAGAATTTGCAATATCCTTCCTCCCCTGGGGTGGGGGGGAATGGAGATTTTGCAGTATCTTTCCCCTGGAGTGGGGAGGGAATGGAGATTTTGCAGTATCCTTCCCCTGGAATGGGGTGGGAATGCAGAATTTGCAGTATCCTTCCCCTGGAGTGGGGTGGGAATGGAGATTTTGCAGTATCTTTCCCTGGAGTGGGAGGGAATGGAGATTTTGCAGTATCCTTCCCCTGGAATGGGGTGGGAATGCAGAATTTGCAATATCCTTCC
>NW_026844067.1:1058461-1105961 GCF_029531705.1 Pantherophis guttatus | reverse complement strand
TAGAAGAGATTAGAATAGAATAGAATAGAATAGAATAGAATAGAATAGAATAGAATATGCAATCAAATAAGAATAGAATAGAATAGAATAGAAAAGAATAGAATAGAATAGAATATGCAATCGAATAAGAATAGAATAGAATAGAATAGAAAAGAATAGAATATGCAATCGAATAAGAATAGAATAGAATAGAATAGAAAAGAATAGAATAGAATAGAATAGAATATGCAATCGAATAAGAATAGAATAGAAAAGAATAGAATAGAATAGAAAAGAATAGAATATGCAATTGAATAAGAATAGAATAGAATAGAATAGAATATGCAATCGAATAAGAATAGAATAGAATAGAAAAGAATAGAATAGAATAGAAAAGAATAGGATAGAATAGAATAGAATAGAATAGAATATGCAATCGAATTAGAATAGAATAGAATAAAATAGAATAGAATAGAATAGAATAGAATATGCAATCGAATAAGAATAGAATAGAATAGAATGGAATGGAATGGAATGGAATAGAATAGAATAGAATAGAATAGAATAGAATATGCAATCAAATAAGAATAGAATAGAATAGAATAGAATAGAATAGAATATACAATCGAATAAGAATAGAATAGAATAGAAAAGAATAGAATAGAATAGAATATGCAATCGAATAAGAATAGAATAGAATAGAATAGAATAGAATAGAATAGAATAGAATAGAATAGAATAGAATGGAATGGAATGGAATGGAATATGCAATTAAGAATAGAATAGAATGGAATGGAATAGAATAGAATAGAATTCATTATTGGCTAAGTGTGATTGGACACACAAGGAATTTGTCTTGGTACATACTCTCTCAGTGTACATAAAGAAAAAAATAAAATATACTTGTCAAGAATCATAAGATACAACACTTAGTGATAGTCATAGGTTACTAATAAGCAATCAAAATCATACTGGGAAACAATAAAAACAATATAAGTTGTAAAGATACAAGCAACATGGATATAGCCATAAGTGGGGAAAGATAGGTACTACTAGTAAGGATGAGAAGAAGAATAGTAATACAGTCTTAGTAGCTAATTTGACAGTGTTGTGGGAATCAATTGTTTAGCAGAGTGATGGCATTCGGGAACCATGGCTTCTTAAATCCAACTGTCATGACTTCTTAAAGCCATGACTTCTTAAATCCAATTGTCTAAGGCTTGGCAAGTTATTCTGGGCACCTGTCGTGTCTACCTCAGGAGAGTCCTTGGGTGGAGAAGAGTGAAAGCAACAACTGGAGATGACATCACCTCATCTCCGTTTCAAAGCCGAAGAGCCAGCGCTGTCCAAAGACGTCTCCGTGGTCATGTGGCCGGCATGACTCAACGCCAAAGGCGCACAGAACGCTGTTACCTTCCCACCAAAGGCGGTCCCTGTTTTTCTACTTGCATTTTTTTTAACGTGCTTTCGAACTGCTAGGTTGGCAGAAGCTGGGACAAGTCACGGGAGCTCACCCCGTTACACGGCGCTAGGGATTCGAACCGCTGAACTGTCGACCTTTCGATCGACAAGCTCAGCGTCTTAGCCACTGAGCCACCACGTCCCTGGTCTTAGAATAGCTGTAGTGAATTACTGGGACAGAAATCCGCATAGCTCATGCGTCTTTCTGAACATCAGAGGATGCATTTGCTGTCCTTCGGGAAACATGCTAATCAGCCAGCTACAGGTAAAGATAAAGGGGAGATTAGAAAAAAAGAGAAAAAGAGGCCTTTTCATCATGATGAAGAATTTAAGAGACTTCAGACGCAGCATTTCCCTCTCCCCCTCCTCCTCGCCGCATCCTCTTTTGCAAGGCTGAGATCCTAATGCTACCAAAGTTAGCGATAATGCACAAAAAAGGGGTCTTGGCGTCATCCTTTGATCCATCAGGGAAATGGGCCTGAAATGTATCTCCATAACATCTGCCAGCTTTAGTTACCCGTATTTTTCGGACTATAAGAAGCACCGGAGTATAAGACGCACCAAGATTTCGAAGAGGTAAACAAGGGAGGAAAAAAAGTTTTATGCCCTCCCCGGTCCCCAGGAGCACTCTGTGGGCCTCCCAAACGCTCTGCGGAGGGTTTGGGAGGCCTGCAGAGTTCTCCTGGGAGCCGGGGAGGGCAAAAACATGACGTGGATGTGTGTGTTTGGGGCGGGGGAGGCCAAAAACAGGTTGGATTAGATGCTGCGATGGCGCAGTGGTTAGAGTGCTGCACTGCAGGCTACTTCTGCTGAGTGCTGATTGCCAGCAATTTGGCAGTTCGATTCCCACCAGCTCAAGGTTGACTCAGATTTCCATCCTTCCGAGGCGGGTCAAATGAGGACCCAGATTGTTGGGGGCAAGAGGCTGACTCTGTAAACCACTTAAAGAGGCTGCTGACTGTCAGTAGTTTGATTCCCACCGGCTCAAGGTTGACTCAGCCTTACGTCCTTCCGAGGTTGGTGAAATGAAGACCCAGATTGTTGGGGGCAAGAGGCTGACTCTGTAAACCGCTTAGAGAAGGCTGTAAAAGCACTGTGAAATGGTATGTACGTCTAAATGTCATTGCTATTGCTAGATTACCTACAACCATGATGTAAAAATTTTTAGAACCCACCCCTGGATAGTTTCCTTCATTCAATTAACTCTCCCAGTGTTGGGTAGAAGTAGAAAGTTTGGTAGTCTCCTGTTCTGTCCCTGTCTCACACACGCACACAAACAGCCAGCCAGGGGTTAAATAAAACTGGCAGACAACAAATTCTTTCAATAAGAGGATTGGCAGCAACCCAGTAGCTGCTTGCCAAGAACTTTACTCATAAAGGGAGGGGTTGTTGCTCTGGCAGATAAACCCAAACAAGATACACACAGTTCAAGAATTATCAAGTCCAGTCCGTATTAAATCCAAGGCAGATAACGTTGTTTCCCAAAGATACAATGTGACTCGCTAGTAGTTTAGTTTTGTCCGTCACAGAGTCTGAATGGCTACCTCACCCCCTTTTATCCCCTGTGGGGTGTGGTCCAGTGACTCAGCTTAATCTCTGGCACGCCTCCTTTTCTGCTGCGTGCGCTTGTCTCTCCGACACTGGCGTGGATCCAGCCAAGACTTATCTCCGTCACTGTCCGACTGCGAGGAGATACCTGGCTCCTGGCCAATCTCTTCTCCTGCGGGAGACACCTGAGGCATTGCCAGAGAGGAGGGTCCTGGAGATGGAGGCCTGGCCAACTCCTCTCCTTCATGTTCGGAGCCTTCTCCCTCCGATAAGTCGGCAAAGGGGGTCGGAGTCACAACATCTCCTGCTTCGAGGTTGGACTAGAAGACCTCCAAGGTCCCTTCCAATTCAACTGTTCTATTATTATATGTTCTAAGTTGCAGGGCTGGAATTTAGACCGTGACGTTGAAATTATTTTTTTTTAAAAAAATGCAGAAGGAGGCCAAAGGATTTCCAAGCCTTCTACGCGGACATATGTATGAAGTCTCCAGCAATCAAACCAGTATCGAAAAAGTTTGATTCGTCTGTTTTATTGTTTTCAAAACTACATCTCGGTAAAGAACAAACTCTCTGGAAGGATTTATCCAAGGCTTAAGCTGGCCGCAAAGCAATTTGACATTGGTCGAACAGAAAGTAGTATATATTCTCTATATTCTGTTTTGTTTTGTTTTATTTTTTATCCCCAATGCCATTCATGCATTGACTGCCTCCTCCAGACGCTGGCAAAACAGGCATTAAGAATTTCAAATCGCAGAGTGAAAAATGAAAACAAGCGACGACGGAAAAGGAAAAAAAGGAAAACCGCAGCCACCACACGCACCCAGACAAAATCCCTTTTGAGTAAAGGGATCACGCTGCTTCTGCCTATAGATTCCAGCGGCTGATTGGAACTTGGTGTTCCTTTTTTTTTTTTTTTTATTTACTCTTTTTTTTTTTTTTGCTGGTAGGGTTGAAAAAGCAGCAGTAATAATCATAATAAACCTGTTGCAAATTAAAGCCGGAGCGACGACCGAGCCAGCAGCTCTCTGCCAAAATAATCTCCGCTGCTGAGACTGTTGATCCTTTCCCACCCTCCTGTTTTGACTCTTTGCTGAACCCAAGAACAGAACCGGCGGCCAGCTGAGAGGCTTGGATAGGTTTCTGAGCAAAGCCATGGCAGATTCGAGGGACGCGAGCAACCCTTTTGATGGCGAGAAAGCAGGCAGGATAAACAAAATAGCGGGAGAGGGATAAAGCATCAAAAGCCCTGGTAATGCCAACTTTCCAAGCTCGCCCACAAAAAAAGAAAAAAAGAAAAAAAGAAAAAAGGAGAACAGATAAATCCAGGGGCATCTCTTTTTTCCCCACTACCCAAGCCACCCCTGCTGCTTAATCATTGCAACCAATCAATGTTCGGATCAACAGAATTTGAAGATCGTTTGAGGGACATGAAGAAGACGCCCGAGTGAGTTATGTCCCATCGGTTCAGTTGATGGGCGTCCTGTAAACATTGGTTGTGTGTAAGCATGTGTGTATTTGTTTATACACACACACACACACACACAGAGAGAGAGAGAGAGAGAGAGAGAGAGAGAATAAAGAGTGAAAGAGAGAGGGAGAGAGGAGAGAGACAAGGAGAGAGAGAGAGAAGGAGAGAGAGAGAAGGAGAGAGAGGAGAGAGAGACAAGAAGATAGAGAGAAGGAGAGAGAAAGAGTGAGAGAGAGAATAAAGAGTGAGAGAGGGAAAGGGAAAGGGAATGGGAATGGGAGAGGAAGAGAGGAGAAAGAGAGATGAAAATGAGAGAGAAGGAGAGAGGAAAGAGAGAGAAGGAGGGAGAGAGGAGAGAAGAAGAGAGAATAAAAAGTGAGAGAGAGAGGGAGAGAGGAGAGAGAGAAGGAGAGAGAGGGAGAAGGAGAGAGAGGAGAGAGAGACGGAAGGAGATAGAGAGAGAGAAGGAGAGAGAAAGAGAGAGAGAATAAAGAGTGAGAGAGGGAAAGGGAATGGGAATGGGAGAGGAAGAGAGGAGAAAGAGAGATGAAAAGGAGAGAGAAGGAGAATGAGAGAGAGAAGGAGGGAGAAGGAGGGAGAGGAGAGGGAGAGGAGGAGGGAGAGAGGAGAGAAGGAGAAAGAGAGAATAAAGAGGGAGAGGGAGAGGGAGAGGAGAAAGAAGGAGGGAGAGGAGAGAGAGAGAAGGAAGGATAGAAAGAGAGAGAAGGATAGAGAAAGAGAGAGAGGAGAGAGAATAAAGAGGGGGAGAGAGAGGGAACGAGAGAGGGAAAGGAGGATAAGAGAGGGGAGAGAGAGATGAAAAGGAGAGAGAAGGAGAGAGAGAGAAGGAGGGACAGGAGAGAGAGAGAAGGAGGGAGAGAAGAGAGAAGGAGAGAGAGAGAATAAAGAGGAAGAGAGAGGGAGAGAGGAGAGAAGGAGAGAGGAGAGTGAGAGAGAGAAGGAAGGAGAGAGAGAGAGAGAAAGAGAGAGAGAGAGGCAGAGAGACTGTCAGGAAGATTATCTGGATAGGAATGGCCTCATAAAATCCGAGAACATATTTAAATGGAACCAAAATCAACCTAGAAAGGAAATCAATGAGTAAAAGTGTACTGCAGGAAAAAAAAAAAAAGAACCAGACATTTTTACCACCTCGTTCAAGAATAAAAAAAAAATCACCCTGTAAAATTGCACTTGATGGTAATGTGTTTACCGAAGGACATTTGGTATAAAATGTTCCCTATCAGAGTGTTTTCTTCCTAGGCAAGAGAACAAGTGGCCTTTCACACTTCCTGACCCATCTCGCTCATTTCTTTCACCAAAGGGGAAGTAAAACACATACGCTTCCTCACACGATTTCATCCCACCAGGCAGATACTTGCAAGTTTATTTTTCCTCCACATATTCATTCTTCTTTTTTCTCCAGGGAGCTGGAAAGAGTTTTAAAATTCTCCCTGGTGGCTTTGCTTCCTAGGCATTTCTTAACAGATTGGACTTCCTTCCTTCCTTCTTTCCCTTCCTTTTTCCTTCCTTCCTTCCTTCCTTCCTTCCTTCCTTCCTTCCTTCCTTCCCTTCCTTTTTCTTTCCTTCCTTCCTTTTGTTCCTTTTTTCTTCCTTCCATCTTTTCCTTCCTTTCTTTTTTTTCTTCTCATTCACTCTCAGAATCCCTTCCTTCCATCCTCCCCTCCTCCCCTCCCTCATTCAACTCCTTCCTTCCTTCTCTTCTTTCCTTTCTTCCTTCCTTCCATCCTTCCCTCCTCCCCTTCCTCCCTCATTCGACTCCTTCCTTCCTCCTCCCCTTTCTCCTTTTCCTCCCTCCCTCCCTTCCTTTCCTTCCTTTTTCTTTCCTTCCTTCTTTCCCTTTCTTTCTTCCTTCCTTTCTTTTTCTTTCTTCTCTCATTCAACCTCAGAATCTCTTCCTCCCATCCTTCCCTCCCTCCCTCATTCGACTCCTTCCTCCCTCCCTCTCTCTTTCTCCTTTTCCTCCCTTCCTCCCTCCCTAACTGTAGAAGAGTCAATGCCATTTGTATTTCCTAGGACAAACTGAATCCCTCTGAGCTAGTTTACATATGACGGTGCACCATCCATCAGGCAGAAACAAGGGGATGAAATCAGCGTTAGGCGCATAGATATGGGCATCTAGAAGGCGGGGCCTTTAAGAGGGATAAACCGAAAGGAGATGGCTCTTCGCATCCTAAGCAAAACCGGAATCCTTCAGCCATCACTCATTTAATGTTGCCCGAATTTGTCACTGAGCTTCGGTTAAGGACAAGCATCATTATTGATATATGGCCTCGCCTTCCAATGAGAACAGAACATACCGAGAAGAAGAAGAAGCAGTGTTATATTCAACTTGTCTCTTTCTTTTATCTCTTCAGTTGCTGCACCCAAAAATGGCAGAATCGAGGGAGTACAGGTACTCCTCGACTTACGAGAGTTCGCTTAGAGACCATTGGAAGTTACAATGGCACTAAGAGAAGGGACTTATGGCCACTTTTCACAGTTCCGATCTGTTGCGTGATCAAAATTCAGACGCCTGGCAACTGACTCATATTTATGACGGTTTTAGTGTCCCAAGGTCCAGTGATCAAAATTCAGATGTCTGGCAAAGGACTCGTATTTATGACGGTTGCAAACTTGCGACAATCCAAGTCGACGGGGAAGCCAGATTCACTTAACAACCATGTCACTAATTTAGTGAAAAGAAAGATCGCAAAATGCAGCAAGACGCACTTAGCTGTCTTGCTTAGCAGCAGGAATGTTGGGCTCCATTCTGGTCGTAAATTGAGAACTAACTGTATATCCTTCCCTTTCAGCGAGAACAAAACTTACCAAGAAAAAGCGATGCCATATTCGACTCATTTCTTTTATCTCTTCAGTTGCTGCACCTAGAAATGGGAAAATGGAGGGACTACAGTTTTTGTTTGTTTGTTTGTTTGTTTGTATATATATCTATATCTATATCTATCTATCTATCTATCTATGCATGCCGCCCTTCTCCAGAGACTCAGGGCGGCTTACAATGCATTAAGCAATAGCCTTCATACTTTTGTATATTTATACAAAGTCAAAGCTTATTGCCCCCACAAACCAGGTCCTCATTTTACCCACCTTAGAAAGGATGGAAGGCTGAGTCGACCTTGAGCCTGGTGAGAATTGAACTCGCAGTAATTGCAGGCAGCTGGATGTTAAATGCTGCCTTAATAGGAGGCATTAGCCTCCTATGCCACTCAGGCTCCTTAGTGGCCGTTTGAAGTTTTCGGCACTGAAAAAAGTGAGTTATGACCGTTTTTCACACTTAACGACCATCGCAGCATCCCACGTAATCGTAATTCAGACACTCGGCAACTGCAACTGGCAACTGTTTGTTTAGTGACCGTTTGACAACAGCACTAAAAGAAGTCACTTATGACCGTTTTCCCACACTTATGACCATCCCCCTGGTCACGTGATCAAAATTGCTTGACAATTGACACACATTTATGACGGGTTGCAGTTCCCACGATCCCCTTTGGCGACCCTTCAGATGAGCAAAGTCCATGGGGAAGCCAGATTCATTTAACGACCATGTGACTAACAACTAGTGATTCATTTAACGACCGGGGCAAGAAAGGTCGTAAAATGGGGCAATACTCACTTTACAACTGTCTCGCTCAGCAACAGGAATTGGGGGCTCAATTGCGGTCTACCTGTAACAGTTAAAACTTTTGTCAGTCATTAAAATTTTGTTAAAAGACAAAAATTGAAATGCAGAGTGGAAATACAGTGATTTATTAAATTCTTACTAAAATTTATCTTCTTTTTTTTTAATGCCTTCATGGTACAGTGGTTCCTCAGTACTTGTTTGCTTCAAAACCTGTCCAATTTGAGGCATTTTGACCCAAAAAATGTTGCTAAAGTGTGTTTAATAATGAACGTGCTGCAAAAGGAACTGGGGGACAGCCATAGAGGGCAGACAGGAAGTCAGCCATGTTGGGAAAATCACTACAAAAGGAAGTGGTGGGGGGCAGTCATAATGAGAGGACAGGAAGTCGGCCATGTTGGGACAGTCACTGCAAAAGGAGGGGGACAGCCAGAGAGAGCAGATAGAAAGTCAGCCATGTTGGAAAAGCCACTACAAAAGGAAGGGGACAGCTATAGAGGGTGGACTGGAAGTCAGCCATGTTGGGACAGTCACTAAACAAGGAAGTGGGGGAGAGCTATAGAGGGAGGACAGGAAGTCGGCCATATTGGGACCATCACTACACAAGGAAGTGGGGGGAGAGCCATAGAGGGCCGACAGGAAGTTGGCCATTTTGAGACAGTTACTACAAAAGGAAGTGGGGGACTTTCACAGGGGACGGACAGGAAGTCAGCCATGTTTCCTAGGTTACTGTTATAGGAAAAAGGAATAGACCGAAAGTTCTTCCCGCCAAAAACAAAGGGTCACATGGTTTGTTTGGGCCGTGTCCTTTTTGGTACAGGTATTCCTCGAGTTACGGCCACAATAGGGACCCAAATTTCCGTCGCTGAGACAGTCGTTTTGTGAATTTTGCCCCCTTTTTACGACCTTTCTTGCCACCGTCGTTAAGTGAATCAGGGCAATTGTTCAGTTAGCAGCACGGTCGTTAAGCGAATCTGGCTTCCCGATTGATTTGGCTTGTCAGAAGGAAAAGGGGGAATCACGTGATGATTCCGGGACACTGTGACCGTCATAAATACGAGTCGGTTGCCAAATTTCGGTATAAAAATCAAATCAAATAAATAAAATAAATAAAACATGACCACGGGGATGCTGCGATGGTCGTTAAGTGTGGAAAAAACGGTCCTAGGCCCCTTTTTTCAGTGCCATTCTAACTTCGAACGGTCACTAAACGAACGGTCGTAAATTGAGGGCTGCCTGCCCCACCTCAATTTTGCCATTTCGGGATGCAGACTGAGTGGTCGTAAGTCGAGGACTGCCTGCCCTACCTCAATTTTGCCATTTTGGGGTACAGAATGAACGGTTGTAAGTCGAGGACGGCCTGCCCCCTCAAATTTGCCATTTCGGGGTGCAGAATGAACTGTCGTAAATCGAGGACTATTTGTGCTCATCTCAGCTGCTCCCAATTAACGCCGAATACTGAGGTATCACTCTATTTAAATGGTCTTTTTTTTTTTTTTTGGTCTGTCTACTCTTTTTTCCTGTATTATTTTTGGGGTTGGGCATTATTGGAAAAGAGCTTGAAATGCGACATTTCTCTTTTGCTCTTCAGATTTTGTTTTTTTTTATAAAAAAACTGATGTTTACAACCTTTTTTTTTTTTTGCTGTGGTCGTTAAGCGGATCTGGCTCCCCCCCCCAATTGAGTTGTTCGAAATCCCCTTGGGATAGTTTTTAAATGACGATCATATGACCCTGGGAAAAATACATGCTTGGTCATGTGACTGCAGGGATGACTGAGGTAGTCTTAAGAGCGAGGACTGGTTGTCACTGCAGAAATGACTGCGGTGGTCGTAAATTAGAGGCCCGGTCATAAGTCACTTTTTCTATGCTGTCAGAGCGTCTGAATTTTACTCATGTCCCCGCAGGGATGATTGCGGTGGTCGTAAGTTCGAGGACTGTTCGTAAGTCACTTTTTCTATGCTGTCAGAGCGCCTGAATTTTACTCATGTCCCCCCACAGGGATGACTGCGGTGTTCGTAAGTGCGAGTTACCAGCTGTAACTCACTGATCCAGGGCTGTCATAACTTCCAACAGTCATTAAACAAACAGTCATAACTCGAGAATGACCTGCAGCTTGGGAATCTGCAAGGACTCCTTTACCTTTGCTGTGACTAACAGTGCAGAAAAGTTAGGGTTTTTGTTGTTTTTATTAAAAAAATGTTAGTTTTTCCAGAATAAAATGGAGAGAGAGACAGTTATAAGAGAAGGACCGAAGCAGCTGATCGAATGAGGAAGGGCTTTTTTTCTTTTTCTTTTCCCCCCCCTATTTCCTGCCATGGAGAACAGTTGAAATATACATTCCTCTGGGGGGCCGCAAATCCACTGGGGGATGCTGTCTCAATACAGATCTAGGCTAACTACTCCTGATTGAATGACTGCAGGCGGTTACAATACCCAGAGAGGAAGCAATGGTGACATCCAAGGATTTGCAACTGTGGAGGAGAAAAAGGAACACACTGGTTCCTAGCAGGTGCAGAATTATTGACTCTAGCTTTGCCTTCCCAGTAAACTGTGATGTCCAACACTGGAGACTAAAACATACAATGAACGGTTGCAGGAACTGGGCATGGCTAGTTAGTGAAGAGAAAGACCAGGGGAGACAGGATAGCATCTTCCAATATTTGAGGGGCTGCCACAGAGAGGAAGGGGGTCAAGCTATTCTCCAAAGCACCTGAAGGCCAGACAAGGAATAATAGATGGAAACTGACCAAGGAGAGATTCAACCTAGAAATAAAGAGGAATTTCCTGACGGGGAACAATCAACCCATGGAACAGAAGTTGCCTTCCGACAGACGTTATGGGAGCTTCATCCTTGGAAACTTTCAAGAAGAGACTGGATTGCCATATGTCAGAAATGATATAGGGTTTCCTACTTGAGCGGGGGTTGGACTAGATGACCTGCAAGGTCCCTTCCAACTCTGTTAATCTGTAAAGGATATTGAGACTGTAGAAAGAGTGCAGAGAAGAGCAACCAAGTTGATTAGGGGACTGGAGGCTAAAACATACGATGAACGGTTGCAGGAACTGTGCATGGCTGGTCTAATGAAGAGAAGGACCAGGGGAGACATGATAGCATGTTCCAATATTTGAGGGGCTGCCATAGAGAAGAGGGGGGTCAAGCTATTTTCCAAAGCACCTGAAGGGCAAACAAGGAATAATGGATGGAAACTGATCAAGGAGAGATTCTCCTTGAGAGAGACAGACTGCCATCTGTTAGAAATGATATATAGTCTCCTGCTTGGGCGGGGGAGTGGGTTAGACTAGATGACCTACAAGGTCTCTTCCAACTCTGTTATTCTGTTACGTGGTTCTGCGAGAAGGGAGATCCTCTTCTGGGTGGGTGAGTGGATCCATTTTAGGAGGCTGCTGCAGGCCTTGGCTCAAGAGGTCGAGAGACCCCCAAAAAGGAAACTCCGGAGCGTCAGAGGCAGAATGAAAGAAATCCCTGTTTGTGTGGATGGAACCTGCTGAGAACTTCAGAGAAAGAAAGAAGCTTGTCTGAAATCTCGCCTTAAGCACAGACCTCCTACAAGTGACAGCTGGTGGGAGAAGATAAGGAGGACATAGCTTCCATGGTGACACTTGTCTCTGGAAAGCAAGGAAGGTTCCAACTCAAAACTCCTTGAGGTCAAGTTGGGAACCCTAACTTGAGACACAGGAACCAAATGACCCCAAGCAAGCATCCAGTTCCGGGTTGGCCCAGATTATTTGCCCATCTTTCACGGCTTGTCCCAGTCCACAGTTGCTGTCGGCATCCGTTTCTCCTTTTTCCCTACTGGAGAAACTTCTGTTGTGGCCCGCCAGCGGCCAGCAGAGCTGGTGGCAGATTCAGACAGTGAGGACGTTGGGGAGGAACATGGGCCAGTCCTGGAGTCTGGGGAAGGCTCTGATGAGGGCTCTGCATCGGAGGCAGAGAGGGGGCCAGGGCCGTCTAACAGTTGTCAGCTGCCTTCGGAGTCTGACATCAGTGGGGCAGAAAAGCAGCTGGAGCCTGTTCCCAGTGTGCGCATGCGCAGAGCTGCCAGGAGAAGGGAACAGCTAAGGAACAAGGGTCGACTCAGGAGTAAAGCCACAGGTGGACAGTGAATGGCCCCTCCCATAGGGAATAAAGAGGAGCGAAAGGGGAGGGGAGTTTGCAGGAGACAATTAGTTCAATTCATTAGAGTGAAGACCTATTCCTGACTTCTTGCCAAGTATTGTCTGCTACACAGTGGCGTTGGGAAGATATCGGCCTGGCAGCTCTCCAAGCCTGATCAAGGTCTGTAGTTGTGAAATTTCTTGAAAGACTGTTGCCCGGGACTTTGCTGGAGAGGAATTCCCTTTAAACTAAATAAAAAGGGGTTTTATCGGGACAAGGAGTCGGCTTCGTGCTTTTAGGAAGCCTAGGTCAAAACAGATCAGTAGTGGCAGGGGTGAAATCCAGCAGGTTCTGACAGGTTCTGACGAACCGGTAGCGGAAATTTTGAGCAGTTCGGAGAACCAGCAAATACCACCTCTGGCTGGCCCCAGAGTGGGTTGGGAATGGAGATTTTGCAGTATCCTTCCCCCAGGAGAGGGGAGGGAATGGGGATTTTGCAGTATCCTTCCCCTGGGTGGGGTGGGAATGGGGATTTTGCAGTATCCTTCCCCCCAGGAGTGGGGTGGGAATGGAGATTTTGCAGTATCCTTCCCCTGGAGTGGGGAGGAAATGGGGATTTTTCAGTATCCTTCCCCTGGAGTGGGGTGGGAATGGGGATTTTGCAATATCCTTCCCCTGGAGTGGAGTGGGAATGGAGATTTTGCAGTATCCTTCCCCTGCCACGCCCACCAAGCCATACCACATCCATCAAGCCACGCCCACAGAATCGGTACTAAAAAAAATCGTTTTCACCACTGTGTAGTGGGTGTTAATTTCGGCTGCTACCGGTTCGCTCGTGAGCTTCTGCGCATGCGCAGAGACATCCGGGCAGGTGGGTGGAGCCTCCTACTGCCTCCGCTACCGATTCACCCGATCCGGGGCGAACCGGTAGCAACCCACCACTGGAACAGATTCTGGGAGGCCCATCCTGTCCCTTCCTTGCCAGTCGGCGCTGAGCGTCTCGGGTCCCCTCCTGAGATTCCAGAAGCGCCATCTGCCTTAGGAACCTTCTGACATCTGGCTTAGCTTCCTTCCCCCTCCCTTCGACCAGATTTCAAGGGTGGCAGGCAGGGAGCGCCGAAATGTCCAGGAGTCCCAAAGTTGAACGATCAGTTTCGCAGGGTGGGTTGGGCGTGCATCTACTTAATTTAAGGGGCTAGATCTCATGGTTGATGGGGGGGGGGGGGGGGGGGGAAAGCCAGCCCCCTTCAACGTTGTGTTTATCAACACGGCCTGCATCTGCCAGCCTTGTGTTGCGATTCGAGATGAAATGTTCTCCGCGGACAGATTTAGTTTGCGTCGTATGACTTGACACTCCTGCCCTCTTTGTCATATTATTTACAGTGAACCAAGTATCACTCCTGGAGAAGTGAAGCACCCACAGCTCTTCAGACTGCTGCTAAATTCAACGCCTAGCAACCTCAACCATCATTGCCATTGATGTCCGTAGGAAACAGATGGTTTCTCAGAACCTAATATATGTGGCTTCTCCGTGAGTAGGTAGCTGAACAAGAAGTCAACCTCAGCTAAAGGAGCATCTTGGCTCTGGTGACAGAGCGTTCAAGTGGCCTTAAATACCGCAAGGATTTGGGGCTCTTTGCACTCCGATTCCTTTTATAAATTAGACGTTTTCCTCCCAAGAATTGAGGCCTTTGAACGTTGGTGCTGGAGAAGACTCCTGCGAGTCCCTTGGACTGCCGGTCAGTCCTAGAGGAGATCAACCCTGGCTGCTCTTTAGAAGGCCAGATCCTGAAGATGAAACTCAAATCCTTTGGCCACCTAATGAGAAGGAAGGACTCCCTGGAGAAGAGCCTAATGCTGGGAACGATGGAGGGCAAAAGAAGAAGGGGACGACAGAGAACGAGATGGCTGGATGGAGTCATTGAAGCAGTCAGCGTGAGTTTAAATGGACTCCGGGGGATGGTAGAGGATAGGAAAGCCTGGAGGAACATTGTCCATGGGGTTGCAATGGGTCGGACACGACTTCGTGACTAACAACAACAACAAACCACGAAGAGGTTCTGTCATATTGGAGAGGTTCTGCTTAAATTTCACTTGCCAGTTGGGAAATCGATAGCCAATATTTTAAGCCAACATCTGTGGCTTAAGTTCGCTTATTTCCAGTTTGTGTGTAGTCGTAGGCAAAACTGACAATGATGTCATGTGATGACTCAATGAGTTGCCTCTACATTCATTCACAAGTGCATATAAATACCGTATTTTTCGGAGTATAAGATGCCCCTTTTTCCCCCCTAAAAGGGGGTGAAAATTTAGGTGTGTCTTATACACCGAATGTAGCCCCGCCCACCCACTGGCCCCCACCCTTTGGCCTCTGCCTCACAGCAGTTTACCTCCTTGCAAGCAAACAGGAAGAAAAAACAGCTCCTTTCAGCTTCAGCACAGCCTAATTAGCACAAGTTGATTGGATCGGCCTCCCGACTCTCAGCTGATTTGCTCTCAGCTTTTTTGCGCAGGGCTCTGCTGCTTGTTGCAAAGAAGTGAATTGCTGGAGCAGATTTTTCCCTTGTGCTAATCAAGCTATGCTGAAAATGAAAATGAAAGTAAAGCAAGTTGTTGGCTGTTTGCTGCAATGAGGCAAGATTGCGCAGAGGCAGAGGCAGAGGGAGATTTTTTTTTCTTCTTTTTCTCACCAAAAAAGGTAGGTGCGTCTTATACTCCGAAAAATATGGTAGTTTTGGACAAACGTTTGGGACCTATTAGTACAGCAGTATTGTCCGTTGTAGGTGAAGGAAGAGAAAAATAACAAAATAACACAGTTGGAAGGGACCTTGGAGGTCTTCTAGTCCAACCCCCTGAACAAGCAGGAGACCCTATACTATTCAGAACAAATACCATCTCTTCTTAAAAGCCTCCAGTGATGGAGCACCCACAACTTCTGGTGGTAAGCTGTTCCACTGGTTAATTGTTCTCACTGTCAGGAAGTTTCTCCTTAGTTCTAAGTCACTTCTCTCCTTGGTTAGTTTCCATCCGTTGCTTCTTGTCCTGCCTTCGGGTGCTTTGGAGAAAAGGTTGACACCCCCTCCCCCTTTTCTTTGTGGCAGCCCCTCAAATATTGGAACACCGCTAAGAACAGATTTTGCTAAGGTGACACGAGGCATTCATTAACATTGCATTAAAACCCATGCATCCATTCGTGGCAACTTAAGAAAAACTAAGGCAACTAAGAAAGGAGCAGAAGGTTGTAAGATATTTGCTTGGTGACCTATGCCTGGGTCACAAGAAGTAGCTTCTAAGAAGAGCTAAACCCTTCTCTAGGAAACTCTGAAATAATTTGCTGTGATCGTGTGGGTTGCACGACTCCGTTAGACTAATCCCAACATTTATCAAAGTCCTTTTCGTGTCTCAGTCTGTCTTTGAACCGTTGTTGAGAAAAAGACCAACAGTTCACTTGTTGGCGTGAGATCTAAATAAAACCCAGAGTTAGGTTCTCAAAATTCTAGTTCCCCAATACATAAAGATAAAGGTTCCCCTTGCACATATGTGCTAGTCGTTCCCGACTCTAGGGGGCGGTGCTCATCTCCGTTTCAAAGCTGAAGAGCCAGTGCTGTCCGAAGACGTCTCCGTGGTCATGTGGCCGGCATGACTCAACACCAAAGGTGCACAGAACGCTGTTCCCTTCCCACCAAAGGGGGTCCCTATTTTTCTACTTGCATGTTTTTTTACGTGCTTTCGAACTGCTAGGTTGGCAGATGCTGGGGCAAGTCATGGGAACTCACCCCGTTACGCGGCACTAGGGATTCGAACCGCTGAACTGCCGACCTTTCGATCGACAAGCTCAGTGTCCTAGCCACTGAACCACCGCGTCCCTTTTAAGCTGACAAATATATATATGTTTTAAGCTGACAAATATATATATATATATATATATATATATTTGGAGCCCAGCAAACAGTAGGGGGCATGAGAGCTCTATTGCGAGACCACCCAAGCCAAAAGAGGATGAATATTGTGCATAGAGTGGAAGGGGCACATTTGAATAGATCTGTCCTACTTATTTAAACTGATAGATTCATATGTGCTTCTAATTTATTTTTGTTGGTGCCTGATAGGCTTACAGATGCCTGCAGAAGGAAGAAGGGATTGCTCTCGGTGCCTCGGATTCGTAATAGATGGGGTTGACTTTCAAAGGAGCGGAGTGGAAAAGGGAAGGGAGCAAAATCGCAAGGGGAGCAAATCAGATGTAAGAACATTAGAAAGACCTCCATGGATTGACCCATATTGAGCTCAACATCCTGGATGGAATAGGAATAGGAATAGGAATAGGAATAGGAATAGGAATAGGAATAGGAATAGGAATAGGAATAGGAATAGATAGGAATAGGAATAGGAATAGGAATAGGAATAGGAATAGGAATAGGGTGGAGTGGAGTGGAGTGGAGTGGAATGGAGTGGAGTGGAGTGGAGTGGAGTGGAGAGGAGAGGAGAGGAGAAGAGAAGAGAAGAGAAGAGAAGAGAAGAGAAGAGAAGAGAAGAGAAGAGAAGAGAAGAGAAGAGAAGAGAATGGGACCTTGGAGGTCTTCTAGTCCAGCCCCCTGCTCAAGCAGGAGACCTTATACCTAGACCCTATTCACTTACCTTCCCTACCAGTTCGCAAATGTGTGCAGGCGGCGCGCCAGCTCGTTTCAATTGCGTGCTCCATTGTCCGCAAATGCGCAAAGTCTTCTGCGCATGTGCAGAGGCATAAAATGTTGCAAAAAACCCCACGTCATGATGTCCGCACAGGTGGGCGGAGCCTCCTGCAGCCGCCGCTACCAGTTCGTCTGAGCCGGATAGAGCTGGCTCAATTTCACCTCTGCCCTATACCATTTCAGACAGGTGGCTGTCCAGTCTCTCCTTAAAAACCACCAGTGATGAAGCACCCACAACCTCTGGTGGCAAGCTGTTCCACTGGTTAATTGTCCTCACTGTTAGGAAGTTTCTCCTCAATTCCAGGTTGCTTCTCTCCTTTATTAGTTTCCATCCGTTGTTTCTTGTCCTGCCTTCAGGTGCTTTGGAGAATAAGTTGACCCCGTCTTCTTTGTGGCAGCCCCTCAAATTCTGGAATACCGCTATCATGTCATCCCTGGTCCTTCTTTTCTCTAGACTAGCTGTACCATGTCTGGATGTTGTTTTTCCCTCTTGCAGTGGGCTTAGGAATGGCCCTCTAAATCACAGCAGTTGTTGATGTCCTGTGGTTGGGTATAAATAATTCTGCTTCATCTCTAAAGATAAAGGTCATATCCAACTCTACGGCCAAGTAATCATCTCTGTTTCTTGGCCAAGGGAGACAGCGTTGTCCGAAGACATTTCCGTGGTCATGTGACCAGCATGGCTATACTCTAAAGACACTCAGAACACTGTTACATTCCCACCAAAGTGGTACCTATTAATCTACTCACATTTGCGTGTTTTCAAACTGCCAGGTGGGTATGGAGCTGAGCCGAAACAGGAACTCACCCGTCAACGTGGAGCTCGGGTCTCGAACCTTTCCAACTCAGTTCTTTAACCGCTGAGCCATGGCATCCCACGCTTCCTCTCTCTGCCCCTTCTGGGAAAGCTGGACGTGTTTGCAGGGCCTGCCCAAGGCCACGATCCCAAAAGAGAGGCAGGCGATCCCAATGAACCCAGGACGAGTGACCGAAAAAAGTTCCATTTCGGAGAGGTCACCCCTGGCCTGTTCGCTCTAGGTGTGCTGCGCGGCGGATTCAGAGATGTCATTAGGCAAATTAAACTCGTCTGCAGGAATCCGATAAGGGAAAAGGGAAGGGACGTTTTTCAGCCTTCCTAGAGAGCATCTCTTTGAAGGAGTCATGAGGAAGTAGACTGCTGGCAGGAGATAGGGAGGCCCTTGAAAATCAAGAAAATGGAGGCCTGTTCCATATATATATATATATATATATATATATATTCGGTTAAAAAAATCACTATTATTATCAGAAGACGGATAGAAAAGCAGTAATTGCTCACAGCAGGAATGGAAATACACATAAGCTGAACTCAGTCGTCTACAGAAGGACCAAGTTTTCAAAGTGCCAAGTAACTTTCTTGCCATGCAATCAGGTTTCCCCCCCCCCCCCCCACCCCCCCCCCCCCCCAAGTCTTGGCAGCATCTCTTATTTTATTCCAAGGTCCCTCTGTTTGGGAATCTCAGTTGCGCATGAGGACGAGGCAGTGGAGAAATCCAATTTTTTTTACTACTATGGGCGTGGCTTGGTGGGTGTGGCTTGGCTTGGTGGGCGCGGCTTGGTGGGCGTGGCAGGGGAAGGATGCTGCAAAATCCCCATTCCCTCCCCACTCCTGGGGGAAGGATATTGCAAAACCTCCATTCCCACCCCACTCTGCGGGCAGCCAGAGGTGGTATTTGTCAGTTCTCCAAACTGCTCAAAATTTCTGCTATCGGTTCCCCAGAACCTGTCAGAACCTGCTGGATTTCATCCCTGGGAAGAGGAAGACGAAGGAGGATTGTGGGTTCTCTTGGCAGTCCCTTAGCTTGGTTGTTTTCTTGCAGGTCTCTCATGGCCCAACTAGGTAACATCATCAGTGTTAGAAGGGAGTGTGGTTTGTGGAGCGGACGAAAAGGAGGAGGGGGAGGAGGAGGACTATCCGCAGCGGTGAAATCCTCTGAAGTCTGCTACCGGTTCTGTGAGTCTGCTACCGAGCACGCGCTTTGAGCGCATGCTTGCCTGAAGCGCGCCTGCGCATTGCTAAAAAGGAACATTTTGAAGCCTTCCGAGTCTGCAAAGGGAAGTAGAACAGCGAGGGGGGGAGGGAAATCCACTGTGCCATGCAATTTAGATTAGCTAGAAAGCAGGAAATCCGACAATTCTAGCTAATATAAATCATGCGTCACAGCTGATCGTCACCTAGCTGATTGTTGGAAATACCAATTCTCCCGAACTGGTAGAATTTTTTTTACTGCCGGTTCAGGAAAACCGATCCGAACTGGTAGCATTTCACCCCTGACTATCTGGTCTTTGGTGCTCTCTGAGCTGGGTTGTTTTCTTGCAGACGTTTCATGACCTGACTAAGTGACATCATCAGTACTAGAAGGGAGTGGAGTTTGTGAAGGAGGAGGATGGGGAGGAGGAAGAGGAGATTGTGGGGTCCTTGGTGTTCTCTTTGCTTGGTTGTTATCCTACAGACCCAACTAGGTAATAACATCCGTCTAGAAGGGAGTATGGTTTGTGGAGTGGGGAAGGAAGAGAATGGAGAGGAGGAAGAGGAGGAGTATTGTGGGGTCCTTGGCGGTCTCTTAGCTTGGTTGTTTTCTTGCAGGTCTCTTATGACCCAACTAGGTAACTTCATCAGTGTCGGAAGGGAGTGGGGTTTGCTCTCTTGGTAATTTCTTTGATAGGTACTTGGTGGAAAGAACTACTAACGCAGACAAGGCACGAAAACATAGAACAGAGTGAAGACAGTAGAGAAGATTTAAAATTGTAGGGTCCTTGGTGCTCTCTGAGCTTGGTTGTTTTCTTGAAGACATTGCATTACCCAACTAGGTAACATCTTCAGTGCTAGAAGGGAATGGGATGTAGGGAGTGGAAGAGGAGGGGGGAGGAGGAGGAAGTATCTATTCTGGTATTCTTGGAATTCTCTGAGCTTAGTTGTTTTCTTGCAGATGGTTCCTCACCCAATTAGGCAACATCACCAGTGCTAGAAGGGAATGCAAGAACCCTACTCCCTTCTACCACTGATGACACTACCTAGCTGGGTAATGAAACGTCTGCAAGAAAACAACCAAGCTCAGAGAGCACCAAAGATCCCAGAAAACAATATACGTGCAAAACACCTACAGATAAGCCAAATAGAGGGACTACATCATACTTGGATAAGATTATCAGTCATCCAGATCATGGTTGTCCCAAAGGTGTTTTTTTCAAGAGGCAACTGGACTTCCTTTGTTTTTCCTCGAAGACGTTTCGCTTCTCCTCCTAGAAGCTTCTTCAGCTCCAGCTGGATGAATGAATCCTTCCATTCCTCACCGTTTAGTCAGAACCGAAGAAGCTTCATGCGTGAGAAGCGAAATGTCTTCAAGGAAAAACGAAGTCTAGTTGCATTTTGAAAAAGCACAACTGAGAATCTCCTTAGACACTTCTTTGAAACATTAGAACGATGGTTAGAAACTTGAAACGTGGTGAAAGAAAAAATACAGATCTGGGGAAAAAAGAATGAGCGGAAAAAAAATGTGTGTGAGAAATCGTGTGTGTTTATTATGGTCAAGAGGTACAATTCTTCTGCTAGGAAGACCGGACCATATCAATCTGAACCTTTGCTTTGATCTGGCGTTTCGTTCAGAAGATCGGTTCGGTTAAGGAAGGGGGGAAAAATGTTTCTCTACAATCACAGCCAATTTAGTGCAGAGATTCAATTTGAAACAGCCATGCTCTTCAGTTACCCCGTTTGATTGAGAGATATGATTGAATCAAATCGAATCTCCAAATCAACTCTTTGCATAACTCGGGTAAATAACAGATCTAGAGTCCCAATTGAAATTGCAGTTGGCAGAAATATATCTAGGACTAGAAGGCAAAAGGGGGAAAAAAAAACCAACAAAAACCGACGAGGTAATTTACTCGAGTTATTCCCTTCAGAAATCCATCAGTTATCCAGACCTTAGACAGGAATGAAGTGCTAAAAAGATGAATAATCTTAAATTGGAGGCTTCCAAAGACAGACCGATATCAATAGAAGAGAATATTTGTAGCTCGGGGTTGAAATGAGGAGTCCGTGGTGCTCCTCTGAGCTTGGGTGGTTTTCTTGCAGACCTTTTGTTACCCAACTAGGTAACATCATCAGTGCTAGAAGGGAGTGGGGTTTGCTCTCTAGGTGTTTCTTTGATAAGGTGAAAGGAACATGGTAGAAGCAGCTACCAACGCAGACGAGGCCCCAAAACATAGGACAAAGTGAAGACAGTAGAGAAGACTTGAAATTGTTTTGTCCTTGCTGTTCTTTAAGCTTGGTTGTTGTTTTTTTTTCAGACGTTGCATTACCCAACTAGATAACACCATCAGTGCTAGAAGGGAATGGAATGTACGGAATGGAAGGAGGAGGGAGGAAGAAGGAGGGAGCAGGAGGAAGAGGAGGAGGACACTGGTGTCCTTGGCACTCTCTGAGCTTGGTTGTTTTCTAGCAGATGTTCCTTTACCCAACTAGGTAACATCACCATGGCTAGAAGGGAATGCACGAACCCCACGCTGTTCTAGCACTGATGATGCTACCTAGCTGGGTAATGAAAGGTCTGCAAGAAAGCCACCAACCTCAGACAGCACCAAGGACCCCACAAACCAAAATATACGTGCAAAAATAACTACAGATGAGCCGGATAGAAGAGCTACATCATACTCAGACAAGAAAAATCTTAGCGCAACCCAGGGAAACAATTCCTTCTGGATAAGTGGGGCTTTGGAATTCCATCTTGAAGAAGCCCAGGATTCTAAATGCTCTTTCAAAAGGGGTGAGATCCATGCAGGCAACCTCAAAATGGGATTGTTGGGGGTGTGTGTGTGCAGGAATTCCTTCAGGCCAGTGGTAAAATCCATTTTTTTTTACTACCAGTTCTGTGGGTGTGGCTTGCTGGGCATGGCATGGGAAGGATACTGCAAAACCTCCATTCCCACCCCACTCCAGGGGAAGGATACTGCAAAGTCCCCATTCCTTCCCCACTCCAGGGGAAAGATACTGCAAAGTCCCCATTCCCTCTCCACTTCTGGACGAAGGATACTGCAAAGTCCTCATTCCCTCCCCACTCCTGGGGGAAGGATATTGCAAAGTCCCCATTCCCTCCCCACTCCAGGGGAAGGATGCTACAAAGTCCCCATTCCCTCCCCACTCCTGGGGGAAGGATATTGCAAAATCATTCCCACCCCTCTCTGGGGCCAGCCAGAGTTGGTATTTGCCAGTTTTCTGAGCTACTCAAAATGTCTGCTACCGGTTCGCCGAACTACTCAAAATGTCCGCTACCGGTTCGCCGAACTATTCAAAATTTCCGCAACCGGTTCGCCAGAACCTGTCAAAACCTGCTGGATTTCACCCCTGTTCCAGGCCATGAAAGATTAAAGGACCAAAAAAAAACCAACAAAAAGCTGGAGTTTTATTTTATTTTATTTTTGCCTGGCCCAGAAGGCCCGTGGAAAGCTTGCCACGACAGCGTGGGAGAAAACTGGGTTGTTGCATAGCTGTGGGTGCCCACTAAGTCCTACAATATGGAACCGCTCAGCTTTTGATGAATGTTGTCATTAGTGTTTGCCGCACTTATGGACCTCCATTTATCCTGAGTGACAGTGATTTATGTCCGGGGCGGATGTCCAGGTGAAGAGAGAGGGAACCTGAAGAGCGACCAATAAAATTTAATCTGTGTATATATATATATATATATATATTCCTTCTTCTTTAAAGCCAAGTTAGAGGAAAACGATGGCGCTTTGAAAATAAATGCCTACAGTTATTTCTCTAAGATACACTTATCGATTCTTTCTTCTTCTTCTTTTTTTGGAAAGTAAAATAAAACACACACACACACACATACAACCAAACTTCTTTCCTGGGACGTGCATCCGAAAATAGATGAAAGATGGAACAATTTCAGTGCCTGCCTGTTCTATGAAGAATTGATTTGGGCTGCAAATGTCTTCTGCATTTTTAAAGCCGTCGTGTTTAATAGGAGGGGAAAGAAATGGATTTATATATATATATATTTTTTGAAATATATATATTCCCCTTCTCCCCCAGGAGTGGTGTTACATGAAGTCTGGAGACCACAGAAGAAAGGGTTCTTCAGAATTAACAGAATAACAGAGTTGGAAGGGACCTTGGAGGTCTTCTAGTCCAACCCTTTGCTTAAGAAGGAGACTCTTCCAGACAAGTGGCTGTCCAGTCTCTTCTTAAAAAACTCCAGTGATGGAGCACCCATAACTTCTGGAGGCAAGATGATTCCACTGATTAATTGTTCTAACTATCAGGAAGTTTCTCCTTAGTTCTAAATTGCTTCTCTCCTTGATTAGTTTCCATCCATTGCTTCTTGTCTTACCCCTCAGGTGCTTTGGAGAATAGCTTGACTCCTTCTTCTTTGGGGCAGCCCCTGAGATATTGGAAGACTGCTATCATGTCCCCCCTAGTCCATTTTTTCATCAGACTAGACATACCCAGTTTCTGCAACCGTTCTTCATATGTTTTAACCTCCAGGCCCCTAATCATCTTTGTTGCTCTTCTCCGCACTTTTTCCAGAATCTCAACATCCTTTTCATATCATGACGTCCAAAACTGGATGAAGTATTCCAAGTGTGGTGTTACTGAGGCTGTCAGGATTCCAAGTAACACCCCCCAACGAAAGAAGACTCCAAGGCGTGAAGTTCCTCAAAGTTCCATTTTATTAGAAATGTCATAGTGGCACATCTGGGAAAACCCGAATCTGAAAGCTTTCAGGTTTTCCCCACCCAAAGGAAAGTCCAAGTCCCTGCCTAGCACCCACAGGTCCATCACATGGTCCAAAATCAAGATACCATCCAAACTGGAGATGCCTCCCAATTCCAGCCTTCCAGGTGCAGGACAAGATGTCCTTGACTCTCTGAGAAAGAAATGTTATTTTGACTACATATCACCCATGCTCCATACAATCCCCCCTCCCAGTTTCCCACAGTAGTAAATGTGGCAGGCCTGAAGGCCCAATGCAGAAGATGGCTTCCTGGCCTGACAAAGACTTTATAAAGTAGTGCTAATACTTCATAGAATCATAGGGCTGGAAGGGATCTTGAAGGTCTTCTGGTCCAACCTCCCTGCCCAAGGCAGAAGACCTTATTCCATCGTGGACAAATGTTTGTCCAATCTCTTCTTGAAAACTTCCAGGGATGAAGCACCCACCACTTCCGTTGTCATCAAATTCCATTGACTAATTGTTCTCGCTGTCAGGAAATAATCTCCTTACTTCTAGGATGGATCTCCCTCTGAGGAGCTTCCACCCATGGCTTCTTGCCCTACCTTCAGTGTCATGGAAGAGTAAATCGACACTCTCTTCCCTGCGACAGCCCTTCAAGATTGAAAGATCACCATCGTGTCTCTCCTAGCATTCAATTCAAGGAAACCGGTTTGGACTACAGATCTAGGGAGATCATCAAAACAATGTTACCATCTGACATGATCAGGAAGTGGAAATATTTTAGTAAGTGAATGGTTGTAGTTAGGGTAAAAGAAGCTGGAGAGAAGAATTGAACTGGGCAATCTCCAAGGTCATATGGAAAGATCTATTTTAGGATTCTACCTTGTTGGTTAGAGATAGATTGGGAATAGCACTGTCTTATGTCTAAAGATATTAAACCAGGGAGTAGGGCTGTATTGCTATTGTCCTTCTCATCTTCTCATCTTACCTAATACCTTCTCCTATTGGTATCTTGTGATTTACCACTTGTTGTTTGTATCTTATGATTTAGGATCGGTGATTTACCACTTTGTTGCTTGAATGTACATAGAGTGCTTATGCAGAGACAAATTCCTTGTGTGTCCAATCACACTTGGTCAATATAGAATATTCTTTCTCCTCTCCTCTCCTCTCCTCTCCTCTCCTCTCCTCTCCACTCCACTCTATTCCACCCTACATTCTACATTCCATTCCATCTTCTCTTCTCTTCTCTTCTCTTCTCTTCTCTTCTCTTCTCTTCTCTTCTCTTCTCTTCTCTTCTCTTCTCTTCTCTTCTCCTCCCCTCCCCTCCCCTCCCCTCCCCTCCTCTCCTCTCCTCCCAGTCCCAGTCCCAGTCCGTCTCAGTCCCAGTCCCAGTCTCAGTCCTGTCCCGTCCCGTCCCGTCCCGTCCTGTCCCATCTCGTCCCATCCTGTCCCGTCCCGTCCCGTCCTGTCCCATCCCATCCCATCCCACCCTACCCTACTCTATCCTACCCTACCCCAACCCAACCCCTATCCCTATCCCTATCCCTACCCCTACCCCTACTGCATCCCTATTCCATATTCTACTCTACTCTACTCTACTCTACTCTACTCTACTCTACTCTACTCTACTCTATCCCATCCCATCAATCTCAAGGCATGACATCAATGTGGCAGACAACTTTTCCCTAGGAAGAGCCCCACCCTTCTTGACAGATCTCTAACCCTTTCTCTAACTTTGGTCGCCAGGTTGGATTCCCATTGTAATGCTGCAATTACGTTGCTCCCTCTTCACTCAAGACCCGGCCCCACCTTGTATCAAGGAGGTTTGATGAAGTTGGGAGAATTCTCTGCTGATGCCTCAACAAACTGGGAAACCCCCCCACCCCCCACCCCCGATGGCAGGTGGCGAGATGAGAGTTAAAATTAGTGCTTTTATTTTGAGTCATGATGCATATAACAGGCAAGCAGGAACCCAATTAGTAACCTCTGAACTAGGCCGGCGTTATCTCTGGGAACATATGCCATGCTCTGATTCATTCTTTCTCTTCTCCCCCATCTCCTCTGGTTCTCCCTGCCTTTAACAGGTGGCCCAAAGGATCCGAAAAGGTTGGGGATATTCCAGACAGGAGCTGATTTCTGGAGCTATACAAGTATCCCTCGACTTATGACCACACAATTGGCTAGAGGTGGTATTCACTTACTTTCCCTTCCGGTTCGCAAATGTGACTACATCCATGCACGCGCATGTGCTTTGCTGGCATGCATGCCTTCCGCGCATGCCTCACAAATGTGCCTAAATAGGATGGCATAAAGTCGGCGATTTCCGCTACCGGTTCGGGCGAACCAGTCTGAACCAGCTCTGAATACCACCTCTGAATTGAGTCCCAAAATTTCTGTTGCTAAACGAAGACATCGGTGAAGTGAATGGGATCACCTTTCTTGACACCGTTGTTAAGGGGAATGACTGCCATCGTTAAGTGAGGAACACAGTCGTTAACTGAATCTGGCTTCCCCGCAGACTTTGTTCGTCAGAAGGCTGCAAAAGGGGATCATGTGACCCCACCCACACACCTCCCGCGAGACACTGCAACCGTCATAAATATGAATCCATTCCCAGGCTTCTGAATTTTGATCACATGACCAATGGTTGTAAGTGTGAAAAACGGTCGTAAGTCACTTTTTCCAGTGCCGTTGTAACTTGGAACAGTCATTAAATGAAGTGCTGTAAATCCAGGACTACTTGTACATTTAATTCCTCTGTTCTTCTCTTCATGGCATCAGGCCATCCATCATTCCAGAGATATTAAAAAAAAAAAAAAAACGGTACTCCAAAGACCTTCTTAAATGCTTCTCTTTCTCAACTCCTGCTCAGAGTCCCAGATGTTCAGTAAAGCCACCTGGATAACAGAATTCGTATCAGTATCCATATGTCCATACGTGGAGAAATGTTCTCACAAGCATACAATGGCCCTGCCGCTAGGTCCAGGGAGACAAGCCATGATTAATGGAGAAGAAGAGGTGATGTTGAAGTATTTGGGGGGTTCAGTTGGATGCGCCGGTCCTTCGTCTCTTTTTCTAATCTGCTGCCCTAAAATAGGAAGAAGGTTTGTCAGCCCTAAAATTGAGAATTTTAATCCAGCCTGATTGCATCTCCCAGATCGATGCCGAGATGGAATCTTAATATAAAACCAATTTAGTGTCCGGAACAGAATATTTGAGCCTCCCCGGCTGAATCTATAAAATAAACCATCAACTTTTTCATTGAGAAGAATCTCCTGTTGTGGCTCGCCAGCTGCCAGCAGAGCTGGCGGCAGACTCAAACGATCAGGAGGTTGATCCAGTTCTGGAGTCTGGGGAAGGCTCTGATGGATGCTCTTGTGATGGACTTTGAGATAGAGCCAGGGCTGTCCGACATTTCCCAGCCATCGGAGAGGCAGCTGCCTTTGGAGGCGGAGATGAGTGAGGAGGAAGAACAGCAGCTGGGGCCTGTTCCAAATGCATGTAGGCACAGAGCTGTTAGGAGAGGAGAACAAAGGAGGACAAGGAGTCGACTCGGGAAGCAAAACACACGTGGACGCTGAATGGCCCCTCCCTGGCTGCATAATTATTCTGGTGCCGGATAAAGAAATTGCAATGGCTGTTTATCTTTTTTTTAAAAAAAACCTGTAATGATGATTTTTTAATTTTTTTACGTTTTCTCAGTTCTGGAGAAAAGTAAGCTTGGGTACATTTGTTCTATTAAATGGACATAGCTGGAGGTCAGGTTACTTAATATAGGAGTTTTTCGTGAGGAGCTGTGCAGGATTAGAAAGTTAACAATAAAACCAATTTTTTGATTCCATGCAAAGGTGTAAAGAGAAGGGGGGAGACCTATATAAGGGATTTGAATGGCACTGCTCATTTCTTTTCTTTTTTCTTTTTACCTTTCCCTGAACAGCTGTTTCTTAAAAAAACAAATAATAATAATAACACTGGGAAAAAAAATAATAATGCTATTTTCCGCCCAACGATGCCAACGTGTAATTTTATTTAGCAAAGATGGCAGGTGGCTTTAGATACGGTTGCTGGGTACTAGCCATGCTCCGTTTTACTGGAGTGCAGTGTTTCAATGGAACAGACACCTGTGACATGTTACTTTTACCTATCTAGCAAAGAGATCTCTTCCTGTGCCTACCTGTTACCTAAACCTTTTAACTGGAACTGCTTGTTAGGCGTTTGGCCCCTGGAAATGGAACGGATGTGGAGCTGACTGATCTTCGGCATCTCCCGATAAGTTCAGTAACAGAAACCTTCGTGGAGGCGCCTTGATCGTAAATCCCCCCTCCCCCCCTGCTTTTGATGGTTGAATTTCAAAACCGGCCCAGCCATTTCTCAGCCAAGAATACGCTCCCTTGTGTTCTGCCCCAGCTACGGACCCCAAAGAACACAGCACACACAAAGTCTGTACAAACCTTAGTTTACTAAATTAAATCAGTTTTTTTTTCAAATAAAGGCTGTTAATTAACTTTCTTAACAGTCTACAAGAATCCAAAGAATAAATGATCGTAATCTTACTAGGATTGGCAGAAAGCCCAGAAGCAATTTGCAGGACGCTGATAAGAGAACTAAGATCAGGGCGTGAAGGAGAGTGAACTAAGTTGTTCCCTGCAAATTGCCTCAGTCGTCGTCCTTCCTTAAATAGGCTAAGGGACTGGCCAATTAGCCCCAAGCCTTACTCTCGAGGAGACCTCCTCCTGAGGAACCACTCCTGCCTTTTGGCAGCTCTGCGCGCCCGTGCATCGAGAAGAGGCTCCTCCTCTTCTTCCTCTTCACTTATGGGAGCTTCTGGAGGTTCTGAAGGCCCTGGCTGAATCCCCGCCTCCGGCACCACATCTTCTCCAGCCTCCTCATTGTCCGACTCGAGTGCCAGCTGCACAGGCTGCTGGCGCAGCACCACACCAGTCTCCTCGCTGTCGGAATCAGCTACTAGCTGCACAGGCTGCTAATGGGCCACAACACCTTGAGGGTGTGTGTGTGTCTATGCAGCTCTGTCATTAACCACAGGATCACCATGGGCTGGCTAGGAACAGAGGCAGATTAATTAACAATTCAAGAGGATCTTGGTACCTCAGGGTTGAACCGTACGGTTCTCGGGGCCCTCGGAGCTGAGTTGTTTCCTTGCAGACGTTTCGTTACCCAGATAGCTAACGTCATCAGTGCTACAAGGGAATGGGGCTTGTAGATAAGGTGACCCATCATCCTCCTTTAGGGAGGACAGTCCTTTTGTAAGCTCCGTCCTCTCTCAAAAAGTGCCCTCTTACATGTTCTCCTTTTCGATATTTGAAGACTAATCTGTAAATCTCCGTATTCGATCGATGCCGATCCGATCCGTTGCGTGTGATGTGACGTATTTGTATTTGACATGACGATTCGTCAAGGCTCGGTACAGTGTGGCGAGACGCGATTATGAGATGCATGTGCTCCGCCCGGGAGAATTGTTTTGAGAGAGTGCGCCGCGCGCAAGTGGCTTTGTTTACTTCTTACCGAAACACAACACGGCACACACGCGCCCATTAGACTCATTGTTGCAATGAATAAAATGTTTCTTTTATTCATGATTTTTTTTCCTTCAATTTATTTGTGTCCTCCTTCTCATTGGTCACATTATTGTAGAGGGAGGAGGAGGAGAGGAGGAATAGTTTATTTATTTATTTATTTGTTTATTTGTTTGTTTGTTTATTTATTTATTTATTTATTCATTTATTTATTTATTTATTTATTTATTTATTTATTTATTTATTTATTTATTTATTTATTTATTTATTATTTATTGGTTCAACTAATATGCCGCCCTTCTCCGGAGACTCAGGGCGGCTTACAATGCGTTAAGCAATAGCCTTCATACTTTTGTATATACCTGCTTAGTAGGGCTTTCGGCCCCCCCTAAGCGGTGTTCTTTTTATACAAAGTCAGCTTATTGCCCCCACAATCCGGGTCCTCATTTTACCTACCTCGAAAGGATGGAAGGCTGAGTCAACCTTGAGCCTGGTGAGATTCGAACTTGCAGTAATTGCAGGCAGCTGGTGTTACTTAACAGCACTTTAGTCTGCTGTGCCACCAAGGCTCTTTAAAGTTCAGGATCCTTAGTGCTCTCTGAGCTTGGTTGTTTCCTTGCAGACTTTTCATTACCCAGCTAGGTAACATAATCAGTACTACAAGAGAATGGGGTTTGTAGAGGGAGGAGGAGGAGGAGGAGGAGTCCTTGGTGCTGTCTGACTTTTGCTGTTTCCTTGCAGACCTTTTGTTACCCAGTGAGGTAACATAATCCATATTACAAGAGAATGGGGTTTGCAGAGGGAGGAGGAGGAGGACGGCAGGCTCCTTGATGCTCTCTGAGCTTGGTTGTTTTCCTGCAAACCTTTCATTACCTATCTAGGTAACATCATCAGCCCCAAGCATCCTGCAGGTTAATTAGGAGAGCCAAAAGACAAGGGCATCTTTGTTGGAGCTTGAATGGAAGAAAAATCCAACGCCCATCGATCCAATACCATGAAATACATACATTCTCCACGTTGCTGTTATTTTTCTCCTCACCCACTCCCCAAAATCCATGCTTTACAAAGAATCTTGCATCGCCTATAAAAAGGCCATTTTGAAGCCAGGGTTTTTTTTTTTTTTTTTGGGAAAGATACAGCAGATAAACAGCTGTTTGCTGACACCGAAGGTGCCAAATGATTTTTGGGGGGAGTGGGGGGGATCATAAAAGCTGAGCAGGAAAAAAAAAACAAGAGACTGCTGAACACGACAAAAAAAGAAAGAGAGAGAGAGAGAGAGAAAAGGGAGGGGACAAGTGTAGGAGAATCCAAGGACACAGGGTTCTCATAAGTTCTGCCCAAAGAAAGCAAAAGAGCAGGAAAAGAGAGAGAGGGAGGGAGGTAGGAGGGAGGGAGAGAAGCAGGACCCAAGAAAAGGCGAAAAGACCTTGCTGAATTCACCAACAATTCACCCCGATCAGCATTCTCCCTTTGATCTGTGGCTCAGATGATCCACCAGAGAAGTTCTGAGCCATTTGGTTTGAGTTTTATTTCAACATCCTGGCTTCCCTTCCCAAATGTTCTGAGCTGGGGGATGATACGGCCCTCGGAGCTCAGCAGAGCCATATGGTGGCTAAAACGGAGGGACGACAAGTGTCGCTGTTTGTGTGCTGGTGGAGACGATCCGATGCAATTATGCTCTGTGTCAGCCTCGCCAGAGATCTTGGCCTGGAAAAAAAATATAATTTTCTGGCTTGTATGAAAATGGAAATACGGAAGACGATTCAACCGACAACTTTTTTCCAGAATAACAAAAAGTTGGAAGGGTCCTTGGAGGTCTTGTAGTCCAACCCCTTGCTCGAGAAGGAGGGCCTGTACCAGTAGTGGGTTTCAATTTAGTTTGCTACTGGTTCATTCGTGCACGCGTGCTTGTGTGTGTGCGCAATACTTCTACACAGAAGCTTCCGGGCAAGTGGGCGGAGCCTCCTGCCGCCACTGCTACCAATTTGCCCGATCCGGGGCGAACCGGTAGCAACCCACACTGCCCTGTACTATTTCAGACCAATGGTTATCCAATCTCGTCTTAGAAACCTCCAGGTTTGGAGCTTGCCTCGATCAATCAATCAATCAATTAGAATTAGAATTAGAATTTTGTATTGGCCAAGTGTGATTGGACACACAAGGAATTTGTCAATCAATCAGAACAGAGCTGGAAGGGATCTTGGAGGTCTTCTAGTCAATCTCTAGCAGGGGACCCGATACCATTTCAGATGGGTGGCTGTCGAATCTCTTTTTCAAAACCTCCAGTGATGGAGCACCCACAACTTCTGGTGGCAAGGCGTTCCTCTGGTTAATTGTTCTCACGGTCAGGAAATTTCTCCTTAGTTCTAGCTTGCTTCTCTCCTTGGTTAGTTGCTTCTTGTCCCGCTTTCAGGTGCTTTAGAGAATAGGTGGAACCCCCCCCCCTCTTCTTTGTGGCAGCCCCTCATATACTGTAATACTGCTTGTCATGTCACCTCTAGTCTTTCTTTTCATTAGACCAGACATAATCAATTCCTGCAATCTTTCTTCATATGTTTTAGCCTCAACCCTCTATTCTGTATTCATTCGTTGTTGTTTTTTCAGATGAATTTGGAACCTCCAATCCATTTGGCAATTCAAAAGATTCTGGGCAGGGACTATTTCAAATATTTATTTTATTATTGATTTATTTATATTTCATATTTCTTACCCGCCCATCTCTCTTGGGTTACCCTTTCTGCGTTTCTGTTTAGAGAATAGAACGGAATAGAATTCTTTATTGGCCAAGTGTGATTGGACACACAAGGAATTTGTCTTGGTGCATACGCTCTCGATGTACATAAAAGACAAGATACATTCGTCAAGAATCATAAGGTACAACACTTAATGATAGTCATAGGGAAACAGTCAATATAAATCTTAAGGATACCAGCAACAGGGTTACAGTCATACAGTCATAAGTGGAAGGAGATGGGTGGTGGGAACGATGAGATTAATAGTAATGCAGACTTAGTGAATCGTTTGACAGTGCTGAGGGAATTATTTGTTTAGCAGAGTGATGGCGTTCGGGAAAAACTGCCTTTTGTGTCTAGTTGTTCTGGTGTGCAGTGCTCTAGAGCGTCGTTTTGAGGGTAGGAGTTGAAACAGTTTATGTCCAGGATGCGAGGGGTCTGTAAATATTTTCCCAGCCCTCTTTTTGACTCGTGCAGGATACAGGTCCTCCATGGAAGGCAGGTTGGTGGCCATTGTTTTTTCTGCAGTTCTAATTATTCCTTGAAGTCTGTGTCTGTCTTGTTGGATGAACTCTCACTTCTTACAGCTATAAAAAGTTCAGCCCATCTTCATTCATTCTGGATGAGAACCTTTTTACTATTATTATCCTGATGATTGTCCTTAATATATATATATATATATCTCCAGACGGTGTCTTCAGAATTTAATTTGATTTGGATGGATTTCTCGAAACCCGGAATGCTTCTAAACTGATTTTCAGTATATTACTCTTGTCGAGTCTTTTGGATTTTGTCGGGAAGAATTTGCTGAAGTGACACAGGCCTCTCAAATCATTTCCCGTAGCCTGAAAAGGAAGAGGAGAAAGGGGACAAGGAGTTAATACAGCAGTTGTTATTAGAAAATATATTGCATTATTCTCGTTTATTTATGGGGCACTATTAAAGCTGTTTCTTAGGGCGAAACACAGCTGCTGAGTTGGACTCATCCGTGGGATGAAATAGGAGAACGTTACTACTACATTCAATTAATTTGGTCTCAATGCATCTTTTTTGGTTATAAAAAGAGACCAAAATAAAATCGAATAACAGTGTTTGAAAGAACCTTGGAGGTCTTCTAGTCCAACCCTCTGCTTAGGCAGGAAACCCTACACCACTTCAGACAAATGGTTGTCCAACATCTTCTTAAAAACTTCCAGTGTTGGAGCATTCACAACTTTTGGAGGCAAGTTGTTCCACTGGTTAATTGTTCTCACTGTCAGGAAATTTCTCCTTAGTTCTAAGTTGCTTCTCTCCTTGATTAGTTTCCCCCCATTGCTCTTCAACCAAAGGTTTATTTAGCCAAATATTGGTTTATTTAGCCAACTCATTCTGGTTGGCTTCACCTATTGGACTATTTCTGCTTGGCATTGACCGGGATTGAGTGCCGAAACAAGCTTAGGGTGGATTGATACGTCCGAAACTCAAGATTTCTTTCTCTCTCTTTCGCCATCTGAACCTGTTTGGGTGGGCCAGCGTTGGGTTGCAGCCTGTGGTCGTCTTGCAAACTGTCTTTTTCCAGGATGACCATCTGCAAATGATTCCGATGATGGATGGCGGGCTTGAGAGGAGACCCTTCAATCTCTGGCTCTTTGGGTCGGGGGGAAACGGGCCATTAAAAGACCCATCACTGGAGTGCTGGCTCCAGAACGGCATGAGGTTATAAACACATACTTCCCTCTCCGCTAAAAATGCGCGATGGACAAAAACAGAAGCATTGCACTGGGCCTTTGGGCCCACAATGGCTGCGGCTCAGATAGAGCCGCAGCGATGCAGAGAACTTGATTTGACAGAGGGTTGAATGCAGCCGACCTTTTGCAGATGCGTCGTAAGCCGAGACATTTCTCTTTCCCCGTTTCCAGCGATCCCGCTGGTTTATTCATCTTCCTCCTCCCCCTTCCCTTCCCTTTCTCCGGTTGCGTATTTTCCTAGGGGGGATCCGTTCCAAATCTCTTCTCTTCCTTGTCTCTGCTAGAGCTTGATTTAATACTCAGATCTCTACGAGAGGAATATCTGTCTAGATAATCAGCCTTCAAATGGCCAGGCCCTTGGCTCTTTAGGAAATGGTTTATGTCTTGAGCAGCTGAGTGAACGCTGCAGCCGTTCCTGTGTCCTTTTCAGAGGCAGAAGATTGGGTGGTGGAGAAGACTCGAAAATCTGTATTCAAGTTTTCCATGAAAATTAGACTACGGTTTCAAGAGCGCTAGAGCAAAATGACCAGTGGAAACGAGAGAAATAAATACATAGATAGCTAGGAAATGACAACTATGGAATATTTTAAGGAGTAAATTTGAAGGGGAAGATTGATTACCATGATTGATTGGCCAAGAAGGAAAATCATCTTCCTCCTCCTCCTCCTCCTCCTCCTCCTCCTCCTCCTCCTCCTCCTCCTCTTCTTCTCCTTCTCCTTCTCCTTCTCCTTCTCCTTCTCCTTCTCCTTCTCCTTCTTCCTCCTCCTCCTCCTCCTCCTCCTCCTCCTCCTCCTCCTCCTCCTCTTTTTCTTCTCTTCCTCTGCCTCCTCCTCCTTGTCCTCCTCCTCCTCCCCCTCCTCCTTCCCAAGCATCCAGAATACTTAAATATATTGTCATAATATATCCATCTTCCAGGTAAAGACACTTTTTATAACTGGTTCTGTCACGGTAGCACAGTGGTTAGACTGTGCAGTCCTGCAGGCTACTTCTGCTGATCAATTTTGCAGATCAAATCTCATCAGGCTAAAGGTTGACTCAGCCTTTCCATTCTTCCGAGGTGGATAAAACGAGGACCCAAATTGTTGGGGGCAATAGGCTGACTCTGTAAACTGCTTAGAGAGGGCTGTAAAAGCACTGTGAAGCAATATGTAAGTGTTATTACTATTGTCATTGCTACTACCTCCCTCCCTCCCTCCCTCCTTTCCTTCCTTCCTTCCTTCCTTCCTTCCTTCCTTCCTTCCTTCCTTCCTTCCTTCCTTCCTTCCTTCCTTCCTTCCTTCCTTCCTTCCTTCCTTCCCTCCTTGGTAGTGCAATGCAGGGGTGAAATCTAAAATTTGTTACTACTGGTTCTGTGGGTGTGGCTTGGTGGGGGGGTAATGCGACTGGTTGGGCATGGCCAACTTTTTCTTTTTTTTCTTTTTAAAAGCATTTTTTTTCTATTTTTTTTTTTCAGAAAAAATGCTTTTAGAAGTCTCTGATGATCACAGCTGAGCCGCGCGATCATCAGAGGCTTTTTTTTCTTTTTTTACTTTTAAAAGCATTTTTTCTACAACCTCTTCGGCCGAAAAAATGCTTTTAAAAGTAAAAAATAACAGCCTCTGATGATCTCGCGGCTCAGCTGGGCATGGGGGGGCGGGGGCACAGGGATTTTTGCTACCGGTTCTCTGAACCACCCGCCGCCATCGCTACCGGATCGGGCGATCCGGTCTGAACTGGGAGCATTTCACCCCTGGTGCAATGGTTGCAATTCAGTATTGCAGGCTAACTCTGCCCACTGCCAGCAGTTTGATCCTGACCGGCTCAAGGTTGACTCAGCTTTCCCTCCTTCCGAGGTGGGTAAAATGAGGACTCAAATTGTTGGGGGGCAAGAGGCTGACTCTGTAAACTGCTTAGAGAGGGCTGTAAAGCACCATGAAGTGGTATATAAGTCTAAGTGCTATTGCTATTGCTATTGCTGTCAATTTCTTCTTCTCTCTCCTCCTCCTTCTCCCCAAGCATCCAGAGTAGTTAAATATATTGTCATAATATATGCATCTTTTGGTTAAAGACACATTTTATAACTGGTTCTGTCCATTTCTATTGTGCCCCAAGTATTTCTTCATGTCTTTTTTGGAATGGAACCAAATGTTCCAGCTGCTATTGGCAGCCACTCTACTGTTTTTCCATGTTTCCTCAATTCCTATTGAAAGATCTATATATTTTCTCTCTATTTTTCTATCCGACGAGCGTAATTTTCTCAGCAGAGCCTTGGAGTATATGGAAGAAATCTGAGGATTTTTGCATGAATCTCATCTGAATATATATTTTATCTGCAATTAACTGGCGGAAGGCTCGGCGGTCACGAAGAGCTCGGGTCCTCTAGTAAAGGAACTACAGATGCTCCGGATAAAATGATTTGATAGTCTTCTGACTCGCACCTCTTAACTTTCCCATTTGCCACCTATTTCTTTCTGAGCTGCTCGGAATCAAAATGAAATGACTTGGAGAATAATGCGAAATAGAGATCACAGGAGGTTCTGTGTAGAAGCCCAGTGACATTCTCAAGAAATTTGCCAATGAATGTTAAGCAGAAGGAGGTCAGCGAACACGAATAGACTTAATATACCCGGTGGCCTTTACAAACTTTGATCTGTATCACCGTGTAACACTCTCTTATCTTAAATAACAGAATAGCAGACTTGGAAGGGACCTTGGAGGTCTTCTAGTCCAACCCCCTGCTCAACCAGGAGACCAGACATTCCAGACAAATGTTCGGAAGTTGAGGGTGCTCCATCGCTGGAGGCTTATGGAGTGGAATGGAATGGAATGTAGAGTGGAGTGGCATGGCATGGCATGGCATGGAATAGAATAGAATGTGGAATGGAGTGGAGTGGAGTGGAGTGGAGTGGAGTGGAATGGAATGGAATGGAATGGAATGGAATGGAATAGAATAGAATAGAATAGAATAGAATAGAATAGAATAGAATAGAATAGAATAGAATAGAAAATAGGTTCGAGTAGGTTCGAGTAGGGTAGAATAGAATAGAATAGAATAGAATAGAATAGAATAGAATAGAATAGAATAGAATAGAATAGAATAGAATAGAATGTAGAATGTAGAGGAGTGGAGTGGAGTGGAGTGGAGTGGAGTGGAGTGGAGTGGAGTGGAGTGGAATGGAATAGAATGGAATAGAATGTGGAGTGGAATGGAATGGAATGGAATGGAATGGAGTAGAATAGAATAGAATAGAATAGAATAGAATAGAATAGAATAGAATACACTTAGACTTATATACTGCTTCATAATGCTTTTACAGCCCTCTCTAAGCGATTTACAGAGTCAGCATTTTGCCCCAAACAATCTGGAGGAATAGAATAGAACAGAATTCAATCCAGAATTATTTCTCCTGGGGATATTTAGGGTGAAATATGATAGAAAGGTAAAATATTTGATGTTGCATATATTAACGGTGGCAAAGGATTGCTTTTGCGCAGTATTGGAAGAAAGATAGTATACCATCCGAGGGATTAGTTATTCAAAAAATATTTGATGGCGCAGAAATGGATAAACTCACATTAGAGCTAAAGGGAAAGGATGACCCAGATTATTATGCGGTATGGGAGAAATGTTATGAATGGCTAGATAATAGAAATAAGGAACGGAAATGTATATAAAGGGATAGAACGTTTAGAAATATAATGTATATAATGTATTGAATATTGATTCTAGTTGCATGAATAATGTCACAGATCTGTTAAATATGTAATAGAGATATGTAAAGAGAAAAAATGCAATAAAAGAACCGAATAGAATAGAATAGAATAGAATAAAACAGAACATAGAACATAATAGAAAATAAAATAGAATTGAATATAGAAAATAGAACAGAATAGAAAAGAATGGAATGGAATGGAACATAGAAAATAGAATAGAATATAGAGAAAGAGAATAGAATAGAATAGAATAGAATAGAATAGAATAGAATAGAACATAGAACATAGAACATAGAACATAGAACATAGAACATAATAGAAAATAAAATAGAATTGAATATAGAAAATAGAACAGAATAGAAAAGAATGGAATGGAATGGAATACAGAAAATAGATAGAATATAGAGAATAGAATAGAATAGAATAGAATAGAATAGAACATAGAACATAGAACATAGAACATAGAACATAGAACATAATAGAAAATAAAATAGAATTGATATAGAAAATAGAACAGAATAGAAAAGAATGGAATGGAATGGAATATAGAAAATAGACTAGACTAGACTAGACTAGACTAGACTAGACTAGACTAGACTAGACTAGACTAGAATAGAATAGAATAGAATAGAATAGAATTCTTTATTGGTCAAGTGTGATTGGACACGCAAGAAATTTTAAGCTCCCTTCTAACTCTGTTCTTCTCTGTGTTAATTCTATTAACAGCTTCTGACCCGTCGGTTGATGTCTACTGTACAAGAGGGAGAAAGAGTATTGAGCCAGGAAGTAAAAGGTGGGTCTAAAGAGTGATATGCCTGAGGTAGCATTTCAGATTACTTCCTTCCCCGCACTATATCATCCCTGCCTGTGATATTGGTATCCTGAAGGGGAGATATTTCATTCCTCCACAATGTGCTTTTTCCCTGATAGCATCTCTTTGCAAGATAATGATCTGAAACCGTCTCTTCTTCGTGCTGGGTTTTTCTCTCCGAGAATTCTCTGGTGAGGCTCCTCTTCCTATGTTTTCCTCTCCTTGCAGTCTCCCACCGCCCAAAAACACTTTCTTTGGACTTTCTCCTTCCACTTTTTTTTTTTCTTTTCCAAATTTGCTCATTTGAAATTTTTTTATCAGTCAAGAAACCATGCTCTGGGAAGTCGGGGGTGGGGGGCGTGGGGACGGGGGGGTTGAAAGTTGTGCGGGATAAAATTGTTGTCTAATTTTTGATAAAATTAAAAGATAGATAAATGTATTAATAGAGAAGTAAGAAATGTGGGGAAATGTCATAATAAAGGAAATGATAATATTAAGATATGATAAATACCGGAGGAGTAAAAAGAAGACACAAAAGATGTATTTAGAAGATACACTGAATGATTGATTATGTATTGTTTGCTTGTTTGTTTATAAAATAAAATAAAAACTTTTTAAAATAAATAAATAAATAAAAAGAAACCATGCTGAAGCCAATCAGGGATTAATATAGTATGACGTGATAGCATCACATAGTCCCAGTATTTGAGGAACTGCCACAAAGAAGAAGAGGGTCAACTTATTTTCCAAAGCACCAGAAGGCAAGACAAAAAACTAATCAAGGATGAAAACTAATCAAGGAGAGAAGCAACCTGGAATTGAGAAAACAGTGAGGACAATTAACCAGTGGAACAGCTTGCCACAAGAAGTTGTAGTTGCTCCAACACTGGAGGTTTCTAAGAAGAGATTGGACAGCCACATGTCTGAATTGGTATAGAGTCTCCTGCTTGAGCAGGGGGCTGGACTAGAAGACCTCCATGGTCCCTTCCAGCTCTATTCTATTCGATCTAAATTTCCATCATCCTTATCGGACACAGGACCCCTTTCCCACCCATTTCTGTTGTTCAACAGTGGTCCTTGCCGTAGGCCTTGACAAATTTCTTGGAGGGGAAACTTCTTTCTAAGGAGAAACTTCCTAACAAGTGAGGATAATTAACCAGTGGAACAGAAGTTGCCTCCAGAAGTTGTGGATGCTCTATCACTGGAGGTTTTAAAGGAGAGATTGGACATCTACCTGTCTGAAATGATATAGTGTCTCCTGCTTGAGCAGGGGGTTGAACTAGGTCCCTTCCAGCTCTGTTCTGATTGATAATATAAAGGTGAACTACGGTATCCGAGCAGCGATGGCTTTCCGATATTCTTACCACAGGTTCGCCCTGCATGTGCGCCTTCCGTGCATGTGTTTTGTTCACTCGCATGCCTTCTGCACATGCTCCCAGCTTTGAAAATGTGCCTAAATAGCATGGTATAGAACCTGGGCAGGTGGGTGGGCCCACCTGTGCTCTCCGCTACCGGTTCACCTGAACTGATATGAATCAGCTGTTGTGGTCCGCCAGCAGCCTGTGAAACTAGCAGCGGAGTCGGACAGTGAGGAGGCTGGGGAGGACCAGGGGTCAATCCTGGAGTCTGGGGAAGGCCCATATGAGGGGTCTGTGTCGGAGGCAGAGATGGGGCCAGGGCCATCTGGGAGTGATGCGCAGACTCCAGAGCCTCCAGAGGCATTATAGCAGAAAGACAGAGGAACAGGAGGAGCCTGTTCCTAGTGTACGCATGCGAAGAGCTGCCAGAAGGCAAGAGCAGCTAAAGCAAAAGGGACGACTCGGGAGTAAGGCTCCTCCCATAAGGGTTAAAAGAGCAGCAAAGGCTCTTGGGCTCTTTGTAGGAAAGCAACGTTGCTAAATCTGTTTCCAGTCGGCATCTCTTGTTTCTGAACTTTGTGGGGCTTTGCCAAGAAAGGCCTTTGGCAGGGTGCCAAAGAAGATAAAGCTTTGTGATAAGGCCAAATGACTTTTTCTGAAGGATTTGTTTTGGAATTAATTTGGACTAAGTTGGGGACGAAGTAATTCCCAGCTGTTATAATAAAATAGGTTTGTTTAAGACTAAATTGTGTCTTGTGATGACTAAGTGAGCCTAGGTCACAACACTGGCTGAATACCACCTCTGTATCCAAGGGTATATATGGTTTACCATTTGTTTCCAAAACCTGGATCCTCCTTCCAAACTTTACTTTTTGAAAAAGAGCAGCATGGTTTTCTGACATGTTGAAGAAGGGAGTGCCCAAAGCTTGTAGTAGAGACCCTAAGGAAATGCCAATGGTTTAAAGGAGTTGTGCCACTAAAAAGAAAACACACGGGCATCTGACGTGCAAAAAATGCATCGTTGGCAGAAAAACCCCGCATGCCAAAACTGGGGGGGCGCATCTGTGAAAACCAAGTTAATGATCCCCGTTCAGGAACGGGCGAGATTAAAAATAAATTTGCTGTAAAGCTGACAGGGAGGAAGCGAAGCCAGAGAACGTGCACGGTGTCAAGAGACAGGAAAAAGAGAGTTGGGACGATTTAGTGCTCCTCTCGATGTAATTGTAGAATCTCAGTGCTCTCGTTTCTCCTTTTCGACTGGTGTCTCCTCACCCAGTGATGAAAGGCTGGCGAAGATGGATTGAATCTTCCACAATGAATAAAACATTCCCCGTGAATCACCCAGGCCTGCCTTTTTTGCAACATATAACCAAGCTTTCCTTCGTTACTCCTTTGACCCCTCTTGGCCCATTCAAGTTGCTATCTTAACGCCCACTGGCAGGAGAAATTGTTGTGTTTCTCTCCCTAATTAGACCAAAGCGACCTGAGAAGCTTTGTTTGCCCAAGTAGCGAGGATCCAGAACATCGCTGGATTTTTTTCTCCCCTCCTTCTCACTCGAGATTGTCTCCTTATCAATTCACACCCCAGCATCACTCACTCTTTTCTGTGTTCAGGCAGCCACTGGATGCAAAATTGAATTGCGTCTCACCGTCATGGATACTCAGCAAGCCACTGGGAGAGGGAGGTAAATCTGAATAACTGAATAACAGAGTTATAACGAACAGTAGAATAAAATGAGACTCCAGTAAAAGAGCTGATTTTAATAAACTCAGAGAGAACATGGGAAAGATTCCTTGGATGAAAATCCTAAAGGGGAAAACAACTCAAGAACCTTGGGAAACTCTGAAAAATATGATCATAAAAGCCCAGACCAGCGCAATACCGCTGAGAAAGAAAAACAAGAAATCCAAGAAGAAACCAGCATGGCTGCACAAAGGTCTCTCTGGCAAATTGAAAGACGAAAAAGACAAGTACAAAAAATGGAAAGAAGGACACATAACTAAAGCAGGATATCAGCAGACCACCAGAATCTGCAAAGACCAAGTCAGGAAAGCAAAGGCTCAGAATGAACAAAGACTTGCAACAAAAGTCAAAGATAACAAAAAAAAAAAAATTCTTCCAACATATAAATAACAAGAAAAAAAATCAAGGAAACAGTCAGCCCACTAAAGAGAGAAGACGGCAAAGAAGTAACAAGCAACAGAGAGAAAGCAGAGCTGCTTAACTCATTCTTTGCATCGGTTTTCACGCAAAAAGAAACTATAGCCCAACCTACCAGAAACGTAACTATAAAAAACAGATTGGAAATAAAAGTTAAAATAAGCAAAAAATAGTAAGAGAACCTTCGTAAGCTAGAAAAAAGTGGGATAGATAGCTTCACCACCAGATGGATTCGCAACTGGCTGACAAACCATACTCAACTAGTAGTCCTTAATGGGTCTATGTCTACATGGAGAGAAGTAAGCAGTAGGGTGCCTCAAGGTTCCGTCTTAGGCCCAGGACTCTTCAATATCTTCATAAACGACTTAGATGAGGGAATAGAAGGGGGACTCACCAAATTTGCAGATGATACTAAGCTGGCAGGAATAGCTAACACCCTAGAAGATAGGCTCAAGATCCAGATGAATCTTGACTTGTTAGATAGGGCCCAGACTTGAACACTGGGCCCTATCTAACAAAATGAAATTCAATGTAGAGAAAAGTAAACTTTTCTTACACTTAGGCAAGAAAAATCAAAAGGACACCTATAAACTGGGGGAAACCAGGCTTAATAGCAGTGACTGTGAGATGAATCTTGGAGTCTTAGTGGACAACAGCTAAATATGAGCCAACAGTGTGCAGTGGCAGCTAAAAAAACCAATGCAATCCTAAATTGCATTAACAGAGGGATACAATCAAGATCAAGGGAGGTACTAATACCACTCTATAAAGCTCTAGTAAGACCACACCTAGAGTCCTGCATCCAGTTTTGGTCACCACATTATAAAAAAGATGTTGAGACTCTAGAAAGAGTGCAGAGAAGAGCAACCAAGATGATTAGGGGACTGAAGGCTAAAACATACGATGAACGGTTGCAGGAACTGGGCATGGCTAGTCTAGTGAAGAGAAGGACCAGGGGAGACATGATAGCAGTCTCCCAATATTTGAGGGGCTGCCCCAGAGAGAAGGAAGGGGGTCAAGCTGTTTTCCAAAGCACCTGCAGGGCAAACAAGGAATAATGGATGGAAACTGACCAAGGAGAGATTCAACCTAGAAATGAGGAGGAACTTTCTGACAGTGAGAACAACCCGTGGAACAGAAGTTGCCTTCGGAAGTTGTGGGAGCTTCATCACTTGAGATTTTCAAGAAAAGGTTGGACTGCCATTTGTCAGAAATGGTGTAGGGTCTCCTGCTTGAGCTGGGGAGGGTTGGACTAAATGACCTATAAGGTCCCTTCCAACTCTGTTAATTTGTTAAACATGTTGAAAGGGAGCTTGGAGGTCTTCTAGTCCAACCCCCTGCTTAGGCAGGAAACCCTACACCACTTCAGACCAATGGTTATCTAATCTCTTCTTTAAAACTTCCAGTGTTGGAGCATTCACAACTTCTGGAGGCAAGTTGATTCATTGTTCTCACTGTCAGGAAACTTCTCCTTAGTTCTAAGTTGCTTCTCTCCTTGATGAGTTTCCACCCATTGCTTCTTGTCCTGCCTTCAGGTGCTTCGGAGAATAGCTTGACTCCCTCTTCTTTGGGGCAGCCCCTGAGATATTGGAACATTGCTATCATGTCTCCCCTGGTCCTTCTTTTCATTAAACTAGACTTATCCAATTCCTGCATCAGTTCTGGCCTCCTTAGCCCCCTAATCATCTTTGTCGAATCCCCTAAAAATCATCTGGAGAGAAGATTGTACCCAGGGAAAAAAAACAGCTTTTCTGAACCAGGGATGACAGAAGAGAAGATGCTATATCTTGCTGGTTTTTGCTTTTTTTTTTTTTTTTTTGTTATCCAAGTTTCAACCTCTCGATCTGCCCCGAGTGTTCTGAAGAATTCCCCGTGGGAAGGGCTTCCTTTGCAACAGCTTCCCTGGGGAATCTGAGAACGGTGTGGGAAACCAGGCTTTTCCTATACAAACCCATGATTCACCTCATCTGTTAATACCGGCAAAAAAAAACAACCCAAAAAACCTCAAAACCCCCCCAAACCTCTGTACAAGGAGAATTTCAGCTGGTTTCTCTCTCTCTCTCTCTCTCTCTCTCTCTCTCCCTCCCTCCCTCCCTCTTTCTCTCTCTCTCTCTCTCCTTTGGGAGGAAAGAACAATATAATCCATCACCTTGGCGATGAACGTTGGGGGGGGGATAGAAAATGTAGAATAACTTTTTCAGCACTATTTAGGATGCGGTTGTGTCTCTGCATGGGAGGGGAGCATTAGTACCTGGCATGAGTGATTAATGAATATAGATACTGTATTCCTTTCTTCCTCTCTTTACAGACATAGCTGGAAATAAGAATCCCAGCAGCTTTCGGCTTCGGCGGTTCTGGAGAATCGTGCGAGCCTTTGCAGAAACTTTTTTTATATATATTATTATTATTATTATTGCAAAAGCCGCCTTGCATAGGCCTCTGAGCTTATGCCTATCTAATTTCTTTGAAGGATTAACTTCGTGGCCTCAATCTGAAGCATCAGTTCTCCCTCACTTCCCCTTCTCTCCCGTCAGTGTGGTTGAAAATAAGAACAGCACGATGGATATAATAGAATAACAGAGTTGGAAGGGACCTTGGAGGTCTTCTAGTCCAACCCTCTGCTTAGGCAGGAAACCCTACACCACTTCAGACAAATAGTTGTCCAATCTCTTCTTAAAAACTTCCAGTGTTGGAGCATTCACAAGTTCTGGAGGCAAGTTGTTCCACTGGTTAATTATTCTCAATATCAGGAAATTTCTTCTTAATTCTAGGTTGCTTCTCTCCTTGGTTATAGTTTCCACCCATTGCTTCTTGTCCTGCCCTCAGGTGCTTTGGAGAATAGCTTGACTCCCTCTTCTTTGTGGCAGCCCCTGAGATATTGGAAGACTGTTATCATGTCTCCCCTAGTCCTTCTCTTCATCAAACTAGACATACCCAGTTCCTGCAACCGTTCTTCGTATGTTTTAGCTTCCAGTCCCCTAATCATCTTTGTGGCTCTTCTCTGCACTCTTTCTAGAGTCTCCACATCTTTTTTACATCATGGTGACCAAAACTGGATGCGGTATTTCAAGTGTGGCCTTACATTATAAAGTAGTATTAACACTTCACATGATCTTGATTTTATCCCTCTGTTTATGCAGCCTAGGAAGAAGATCCCTCCCATTTGACCCTACCTGTGGTGCCTTGCAAAACCCTGGTGAAATTTATTTACAATTTATTCTTTGGCGACCATTCAGCGCAGGCGGGGACAGGCATATGAATGGTTGGGCTGGTGAGCAGTGCTCCCCCTTTTCCTCAGTTAAAGAGAAAGAGCTCTTAAAATCCACACAGGCAAGGCATTAAATTAGGGAAGTGCAGTAGGCTTGGATAGGAAAGTTATGCATGCTTGAAAACTCTTACCTCCTGAAAACAGATGTCGCAGTAGAGAAACGCTCAAATGAGCAAACAGAGGCAGCTGAACGAGGAAGCACATAAATCACACATCGTGGTGATTTTTTTTTTTTTAAAATAATGTCGAGTGTTTTTATTTACCAGGAACAGCTGAGTCCCCATTTGCATCCTGGATGGACCAGGGGTTGATATCTTGCTGAGACAAGGGTGGCGTTAACTCTGTCGACTGTAGCTGATTGTCTTCCCTCCACGTTCTTAACCAGGATGGGCAGATTAGATACAGATTAACAGAGTTGGAAGGGACCTTGTACTGTAGGTCATCTAGTCCAACATCCCCGCCCAAGCAGGAGAACCTACACCATTTCTGACAAACGGCAGTCCAGTCTCCTCTTGAAAGCCTCCAGTGATGAAGCTCCCACAACTTCTGAAGGCAACGTCTGTTCCATTGATTGATTGTTCTCGATGTCTGAAATTTTCTCCCTATTTCTAGGTTGAATCTCTCCTTGGTCAGTTTCCGTCCATTATTCCTTGTCTGGCTTTCGGGTGCTTTGGAGAATAGCTTGACCCCTTCCTCTCTGTGGCAGCCCCTCAAATATTGGAAGAGTGCTATCATGTCTTCCCTGGTCCTTCTCTTCACTAGACTAGCCATGCCCAGTTCATGCAACCGTTCATCGTATGTTTGAGCCTCCAGTCCCCTCATCATCTTGGTTGCTCTTCTCTGCACTCTTTCTAGAGTCTCAACTAGAAGTAGGTTTCAGCAGGTTCTGACAAGTTCTGGAGAACCGGTAGCAGAAATTTTGAGTAGTTCGTAGAATCGGAAAATGCCACCTCTGACCAGCCCTGCCCCCATTTATTCTCTGCCTCCCGAGTCCCAGCTGATTGGGAGGAAATGGGGATTTTGCAGTAATCTTCCCCTGGAGTGGGGAGGGAATGGAGATTTTTTTTTTTTAATTTGATTTATATGCCGCCCTTCTCCGGAGACTCAGGGCGGCTTACAATGTGCTCAGCATTTTACAGGATCCTTCCCCTGGAGTGGGGAGGAAATGGGGATTTTGCAGTAACCTTCCCCTGGAGTGGGGAGGGAATGGAGATTTTACAGTATCCTTCTTCTGGAGTGGGGAGGGAATGGAGATTTTACAGTATCCTTCTCCCTGGAGTGGGGAGGGAATGGAGATTTTACAGTATCCTTCTCCCTGGAGTGGGGAGGGAATGGAGATTTTTACAGTATCCTTCCCCTGGAGTGGAGAGCGAATAGAGATTTTACAGTATCCTTCCCCCGGAGTTGGGTAGGAATGGAGATTTCAAAGTTTCCTTCCCCTGCCACGCCCACCATGCCACGCCCACCAAACCATGCCACGCCCACCAAGCCACACCCACAGAACCAGTAGTAAAAAATTTTGAAACCCACCACTTGTCTCAACATCTTTTTTTATAGTGGCTGCATGGATAACGGGCTAAACTTGGGTACTTCTCCTGGCAGCCGGCAGAATTAGCCTGCAATACTGCATTCTCACCACTGTGCCGCCACAGAATCCTCCAATAGAATAGAAAGTAATTGTGAGTCTGCATGTTTTAGTGCCTTTGTGTCATTGTCGACTCCCGGTGGAGTAGTCCCTGCAGATTCCTTGCCCATTTTTCAGAAATGTTTTGCAAGGACTCCCGTCAGCCTCCCAAGCGCCTTCGTCCGTGAAGCTAATCGAACATGTCGTACTGAACGCCGTCTGCGAATTTCGACTTGAAAAGGAGTCCTTTTTTTCTGTGGGATCCACCACGGTGTACAAATACACAGATGCTCCAGGCTCCTTCCACCTCTGAAATCCTCCCGCGCAGACACCCCAGAGGCCTCCAGAGGTTGTTGTAAAGCTTGTACTCTTGAATGCGACAGAAGGTGGAAGTGATTACAAGTCGTGGCTGGAGGTGAAACGTTGTCATGCATTTGCTTCATTTGGATTCTTTGTAAAAACCCGAAAGGAAACCCAGCTCACGCTCGGATTGCTCCCAACTTTCAGGATAGTCTCTGGTACGTGGCTCAACAGCCATGTGTCACTCAAGGAAATAACTGTGCCTCTTTTCTACGGCATGGAAGTCAAGTCTTAATTTCCCATTTTATGGGCCACCATAAGTACATTAGACCCAGAAGTTGTCTTCCCTAAAACCTACCCTCCCTTCCTTTCTTTCTGTTGCTTTTCTGTTCAAGTGGCCTCTCAGTTTTGCATTGGGTTTGGTCCCCGGTCACTGTTTCCCATCTGGCTTTGCTTCTACCGATTTCTCAGGTTTATAATGAAAAATTGAATAGAAAAACCCAGAGGTCTGAATTATGGATGAAGATGATCTGGAGTCATTTGTTTCATTTCATGAAACTCTTTTGAGTATAAGGGTACTCCGGGATCAGCTGGGCTGATTAAAGGAGCAGGAGACGCCTTTCCTTTCCTTTCCTTTCCTTTCCTTTCCTTTCCTTTCCTTTCC
>NW_026844067.1:1012133-1058131 GCF_029531705.1 Pantherophis guttatus | reverse complement strand
TCCCTTCCCTTCCCTTCTTCCGTCCCTTCTTCTTTCCCTTCCCTTCCGTTCTTCTTTCCCTTCCCTTCCCTTCCCTTCTCCCTTTCCTTCTCCCTTCCCTTCTTTCCTTTCCTTTCTTTCCTTTCCTTTCCTTTCCTTCCCTTCCCTTCCCTTCCATTCCCCTCCCTTCCCTTCCCTCCCCTTCCTCCCTTCCCTCTTCCCTTCTTCTTCCCTTCCCCTTTTCCTATTCCCTCTTCCATTTCCCTTCCCTTCCCTCCCTCTGTAGGGAAACCTAGAGGAGAGGAGGTGGGTGAAAAAAAAAATAAGGCAAAGGTCTCCTGCCTTGGGGCAGGGAATTGGACTGGAAGACCACCAAGGGACCCTTCCAGCCCTAAGATTCTATTTTCCATATAGATTTCAAAATTAATAATAAAACAACAGGTTGTGTTTGTCGACCATTAAAGTAACTCCTCCAAAGTTGGTTAGCCACCCTGAGACTTTTGTTTTTTGAAGGACGTGCAAGGACGTAGAAACGGGTGGACCTTCAGAAGCCATGGAGTTGACCACCCTCCATTTCCCATTCAATATACTTCTTCTTCTTCTTGTGCCATATCCGTCATCGGACGTTGGTAATCATGTTGGCCATCCTATTTTTGTCAACAGCCGCATGAAAAAGTGCTGCTGAGTTTTTCCATACCTGTTCTGCCCCAGTTCCGGATTCTCGAGGCTATTGACACACACCAATGGTCCTTATCAAATTTATTAAGTAGGAAGAATAAACCAAAGTCCGGCAAAGGTTGGCAACTAGCCCAGAAAACAAGATACAATAAGACTTTTCCAAAAATGCTCTGATGGTAATTACAAGTTGTTTCCAGCAAGAAACTTACTAATGGTGTGTGACTTAAATAGGCTAAGGGAGTGGCCAATTATCCTCAAGCCTTACTCTCGAGGAGACCTCCTCCTCCTGAGTAGCCACTCCTGCCTTTTGGCAGCCCTGTGTGCTTGAGCATTGAGGAGAGGCTCCTCCACTTCGCTCTCTCCACTTGAAGGAGCCTCTGAAGACCCTGGCTGAGTCTCGGCCTCCGGCACCACATCCTCTTCAGCCTCCTCACTGTCCGACGCGAGTGCCGGCTGCTCAGGCTGATGGCGCGACACCACACCAGCCTCCTCATCGTCGGGATCAGCCACGATCCGCGCAGGCCGCTGGAGGGCCACAACTATACCGGTCCCTTAGATTTTGAAGCCATGATGTTCTTCTTCTGTCTGGACTTCGTTTGCCTTCAATCTTTCCCTGGAGGATTAAGTGAAGGATGCCGTATTTTTCTGGGTGTCGCACCCCAGGTCCGAAATATTCTAACTTTTGCTTCTTAATGGCTTTGATGATTTCCCTTGGCTTTCCCAGGTGGCTTATCACCTCCTCATTTATGATTTTGTTAACCCAGCTTATACGGTTATTCAATATATGGTGTTCAAGAACTCCTAGATCTCTGTGAAACAGCTGTTCAAGCCAGACTTTAATAACTTCCAGAGAGAGAGAGAGAGAGAGAGGGGGGGGGGAGAGAGAGAGAGAAAAGAATCCCCTTCTTCTAAATAAGTCTGTCCCACTGCCAAATAGCTCTTTAATTAGGATATTTCTAATGTTTTGGCCAAAAGCATCTTCCTGCAATTATCATCCATCGGTTGCACCTGCTGGATCCGCCAACCTCCACAATGATACAATAATAGCATCATAACAGCGAGGAAGAGTACCCCTCTCGTTGGCTAACATGCAGAGGTCAGCGTTTGCACTGCCAAAATCTTTTAGTGCCTTCTAAAAGCTCTCGGTTGCATTCTTTCGGGAGCGCCTTTAACAGTCGAAGCAAAAAGAAAAAAAAAAAAGAGAGAGAGAAAGAAAGAAAGAAAAAGATAGGAGGATAACCTCCAGACGCTAAAGCCAGCTAGAAACAGTTGTTGTTGTTGTTTTTTTCTCACTCCTCCTTCCTCCCAGAAGTGTCATTGAGAGCCATTAATTATCTGTGGGTCTCCGAATCGATAGCGAACTGTTGTGGATTCTTTGATGGCTTTAATTAATGCCCAGAGATGTCTGTAATGGGTTTCTCCTTTGGAACAATTATTGTCTGAGCCGAACCCGCTGGAAATTAAAGAGTGCGGAAGGAAGAAATAGAATCCGTCCACAAGCCCACCCATGGAGGGGGCAGGCTTCGCCATATATTCAGGTGTGGAAGCTTCATACAGCTTTTAGCATCTCATTAGAGAGGAACTCGGTTTTATCTTCTCCTTCACTTGAAGGCCTGGAGACTAAAACGTAGGAAGAACAGTTGCAGGATTTGGGTATGGCTAGTCTAGTGCAGGGGTCACCAACCTTTCGGACTTCAGGGGCCACCAAATTCATACTTTTTAAATCCCACGGACCACTAATATGATCTGCCTAATGACCGGCTGGGTGGCCGTGGCTAGGTGGTCATTTGACTGGGAAGTGAAACGTCTTCAAAGAAAAAACAGAAAGTCCAGTTGCCTCTTGAAAAAGCATCTTTGGGACAACTATGACCTGGATGGCTGAGAATGGAGCCAGGATAGCTCAGCAGACTAATGCATTGTAATTTAACTCCAGCTGTCTGCAATTAGTAAGTTCGAATCTCGCCAGGCTCAAGGTTGACTCAGCCTTCCATCCTTTCTAACGGAGGTAAATTGAGGACCCAGTTTGTGGGGGCAATAAGCTGACTTTGTATAAATATACAAAAGGATGAAGGCTATTGCTTAACGCATTGTAAGCTTCCTGAGTCTCGGGAGAAGGGCGGCATATAAATCAAATTTAAAAAAATAAATAAATCTCCATAGACATTTAGCTACACCAAAGTTGAAGAAGCTTGTTGGATGAGAAGCGAAACATCTTCAAGGGAAAAAACCAAGAAACCAAGACCCGAATGGCTGAGAATCTTCATAGATGAAAATCCTGATGCCTATTTTTTTTTTTTTACTTTGAAAAATGTTCTGTCCCATCTAAACTCGTCTTACACCATCTGATCTTCTGTGCATGCCTTCCACCCCCAAAGTTGCAATCCCCTTAACATCCTGGACTTCTTTTTGCAGAATTAGAAGAAATCCGAAACTGCAGCCCTTGGGAGAAGGAAACGATAAGAGATCCTTCGTTATATCCGATCTGGCTGCGCCACAGCACAGAGGCGGATTTGCCACGTTGCGCGTTGTGGCTTCGCAGCCCCTTGCCACCTCAGCTCATTTGCTGCTTGTGATACAGGCGGCACATGGATGTGTCACCTGATACACGCCGAATGCAGGCATTCCAGCACAGCTGAGCACCAGTGAGAAAACAGCCTCATTTTCATTCTGGGCTCAAACACAGCTTGTTACAAAACTTGATCTGATTTCCAGAGCTGGCTGGGAAAGGGCTTCCCAACGTCCCTTGCTCCCCGAAGCTTAGCCTGTGGGTTCTTCCTCTGCTTGGTTATCCTCCCTTCTCCCCACCCTCCCTCCCCATTATAGGAAGTGGGGTTTCCAGACAGCCTTGGCTCTGCCACCATCTCTCTCCGTTATTAGAATGCAACTCGGGAGGTTTATTTTTCCTCGCTGCGTTATCGTTAGTTCCTCGTTGGGGACCCTCCGGGTTTGCGGTCGGCTGGCACTGACTTTATAATTACGAAGTCAATTTCCAAACAGGCATTTGCAGATAAGTCGATTTAAATACCGGAGGTCTGCAAACAATAATTAAGCCATCGCTTTATGATGATTATTTTATTTTTGAGGGGGTACGGAGGGATACATTTCTCTCTTGGTATAATTAATGGTCATGCCCAGGGAGGAGAAAGTAGAGAAGGAGAAGAAGAAGGAGAGGGAATGAAAAGAAGAAAGAGAATGAACAGAGGAAGAGAGGATGGAAGAGAAGGAGAAAGAAAATGAGCAGAAATGATGGAGATGGAGGAGGAGGAAGGGCAAAAAAGTTTACATCAAGAGGGGGGGTCATCCTATTCTCCAAAGCACCTGAAGGCAGGACAAGAAGCAATGGATAATCAAGGAGAGAAGTGACTTAGAACTAAGGAGAAACTTCCTGACAGTGAGAACAATTAACCAGTGGAACAGCTTGCTACCAGAAGTTGTGGGTGCTCCATCACTGGAGGTTTTTAAGAAGAGATGGGACAGCCATTTGTTCAGAATGGTATAGGGTCTCCTACTTGAGCAGCGGGTTGGGCTAGAAGATCTCCAAGGTCCTTTCCAGTTTTGTTATTCTGTTTTTCTCAGCTCATTTGGGCCTTCATGCTGTGGGACATTCTGCTTAGCTCACCAGGGCCTGTCTTAAGTTTCAGAAGCTATTACTCCCACTACACTTTTAGATTTGATCCAATCCCTTTCTAGACACCTCCAGAATTCATTTTCCCCTCCCCGGAGCGAAGAGAAACAGAAGAATCTATAGGTGCTTGAAACAACTACCCCAATGTCCTCAACAACCCTCATTCAGATGATAGCAGGAAAGAAATTGCCTACGTTCAGACAAGAGGAAATTGCTTCCTTGCCTGGGAAGATCTTAGCAAATTGTCTCCATACTCCTTGGGATATGCAAAGAATAACTTTCCACCTCCCCACCCCCCATTAAGCAAAGATATTTTACCGCTATCTTTATTTCTAACAACCGGAAAGGAGGAGAGGGAGAAGGAGTTTAGAATTTTCTTTAAAACAGGCTCCGCTACTAATTTCTCATCTCTACACAATCCACCGGTGGATAACACTTTGCAAAAAAAAGAAAAAGAAAAGAAAAGAAAAAAGGTAATAATGGCTGTAATTGTGCGAAATGATTGGAAGGATCTGCCCTACAGAGATTTGGGAAGGTGACTTGAATAGCATTCACTTTTCTGGGTTGCCTTCGCTGGGAGAGTAACCTGTTAAGTTTTCACAAAGACTCACAAATCTATGCAATGCGGCCAGCAAATGATTTGTGACAGAGATGTCCCATTTGTAGACTTCGGCGATGAATGTTCCTCTTCCCATCCCTGCAGAAAGAAGACATAGGATCAGAGGTGGCATTCAGCCGGTTCGGTCCGTTTCGGGCGAATCGGTAGCAGAGACTGCTGGTAGCCCTGGATGTAATGTTGCCCTATTTAGCCACATTTTCCGTGCGAGCAAAGCACACACGTGGAAAGCATGCAGGCGAACCGTGCACACATGGGGGGGGGGGTCGTACCAGTGGTAAGAATAGGATCCCTGCATAGGACCCCTGAGAAAAATAGGGGAGGAGGTATCCAGGGGTAAAAAGGGCTGGCTAAGGAACTCGGAACATAAGGAAGACTAGCAATCCAAGCCAACATGTCACAGTGATGGAAATGCTGGATCAAAATGCTGTGAAACCGAGATTCATGATTATCTTCAGCCAAGGATACCTCACTGCTTTCCAGTCATCTCTCCCAGCTCAATCAACCAAGCTCACAATGTTGATACAGTGATGGAAAAATTGTCCTCTGTGCCAGGCGGTTCCCAACCTTGGCAACTATAAGCCTTGTGGACTTCGACTCCCAGAATTCCTCAGCTAGCTAGCATGGCTGGCTAAGGAATTCTGGGAGTCGAAGTCCACAAGGGTTAAATTTGCCAAGGGGAGAGAGCCCTGGTCTACTCACCTCGCCTTTAAAACCACGTTCAGCGCCAAGGATTTGATGTAACATTGATCAAAAAGCTGGACTTGTATCCAGGAAACCGAAATTTTTGTCTGTCTTTAACCAAGGACATTCTCACTGGCTTCCGGTCATCTTTCGCAGCCCGACCAACCAACCTTACCTGGTTGTTATAGCGATGAAAAATTGCACTCCATGAACCTCACCTTTAACACCACGCTCAGCGCAAAGGATTGGATGGCAGATTTGTCTTCGGAGAACAATCAAGAGTCATTTGTCTTATTAAAATCCTCATTGTCGGTTAGAAGATTAGAAGCACTAGGCCTGGATGTCGGGGTTTGAGGTTCTCCATCTCTTTCACTTGAAAATGCATCGAGGAATTGGAGGAACCTCAAGATACACCATGAGAAATCAGACCTAAAGCAGACATCCTTTTTTTCTCCAGAGTCCCAAATATCCACAAATAATCCTAGCTCATTAAATGATCCAAAAGATGTGTCAAACAATGGTCCCCATCCTGGTGTTTACCAACAGAACATCCCTGGTACTTCACAAGAGAAGGGTATAACCAAGAGGTGTGTTTCAGGCATAGTTGTGTATGTGTGTTTATTACACAAATATTGTTCTGTCCCCGTACCACGCACACACCCAACCAGCCAGCCGAGGGTTAAATAAACTCTTCAAACACTCAACATCAGTGATAAGGAACTTGGCAGCAACTCCATGGCTGCCTGCCAAGAACTTTTACTCCGATAACACAGACAAAAATACACACAGTTTGAATAGTCCAGTTTGTAATTAAATCCACAGCAAATAGGCGTTGTGTCCAAAGGTGCAAAGTGACTCGCCAGAGATTAGCTTTGTCTGTCACAAAGTCCGAATGGCCACCACACTCCCTTTTATAGCCTGTGGGGTGTGGTCCAGTGACTCAGTTTAATCCCTGGCACGCCTCCTTTTCTGCTGCGCACGCTTGTCTCTCCGACGCTGGTGTGGGTCCAACCACAATGTTTCTTCGTCACTATCCGACGGCTCGGAAACACCTGGCTCCTGGCCAATCTCTTCTCCTTCGGGAGATACCTGAGGCATTGCCAGAGAGGAGGGTCCTGGAGAGGGAGGCCTGGCCGTCTCCTCTCCTTCATGTTCGGAGCCTTCTTCCTCCGATAAGATAGGCTCGGAGGACGGAGCCACAAGAAATATACAATGACATTCTATGAATTCTACGTAGGAGCTGAAGGAACTGCTTCAATGAACAGTCACAGCTCTGAGGAGTCTTTAGTGCTCTCTGAGCTTGGTTGTTTTCTTGCAGGATTTCGTTACCAATCTAGGTAACATCATCAATGCAAACCTCACACCCTTCTAACGCTGATGATGATACTCAGAATAGAGCTGAAAGGGACTTTGGAAGTCTTCTAGTCCAATCTCCTGCTCAAGGAGGAGACCGTATACGATTGGTTGTCCAATCTCTTCTTCAAAATCTTCCACTGTTGGAGCATTCATGACTTCTGGAGGCAAGTTGTTCCATTGGTTAATGGTTCTCACTGTTGGGGAATTTCTCCTTAGTTCTAGGTTCTCCTTGACTAGTTTCCATCCATTGCTTCTTGTCTTGCCTTCTGGTGCTTTGGAAAATAAGCCAGCCAGCAAGAAAGCAACCAAGCTCAGAGAGCACCAAGGACCCCCCATATCAACCCTGAGCTACAAATATTCCCCACCATCAGAGTCACATTTTTGAATTTTCTAGTACCCTAGAGGTCCTACGCAGACCTAGAGTTGGTGCTGCAACTATGGGGAATATGCACCATCATCACCAATGTCTATGGAGATACTCAGTCATCCAGGTCCTCGTTGACCCAAAGGCGCTTTTTTCAAGAGGCAACTGGACTTTCTTGGTTTTTCTTTGAAGACGTTTCGCTTCTCATCCAAGAAGCTTCTTCAGCTCTGACATAGCTAAATGTCTATGGAGATTCTCAATCATGCAGGTCATGGTTGTCCCAGAGATGCTTTTTCAACCTCCTTTGGGACATCACCGCCGCCCTGCCCACGTATGCAGACACCCCCGTGAATTTTCTCACTTCTCTTCTAAATGTCAAGTTGTCTTCCCTTTTTCTGTACTGTTTTTTTTAAAAAAAATGGCTCCTACTCTCCAACTTTTTATCAGCCTGCAAGTCTGCACACAGGCCTTAGAATGATGCCTTTGGTCTTTTGGAAAGCCGAGGTGCCATCAGGATCTCCGCGTGCTCCGACTGAATGGTTTAAAAAGCACGAGAGTTGCTTATTCCAGACACGCACTTGCATACATGGTGGACCAGCTCTGGCTGAGATGCATTTCAGATGCAATTCATCACTCTCTGCCGACCTGATTATCATTACAATTATTATTACTGATCGAAAACTGCCAGAACTCTGCAGTCAACACGAGGGCAACCATGTTCAAAGAAAGGAGAGGCGAGAGGGAGAAGGGCTAGTGGGCGGGGGGGGGGGACACATATGATAGCAGTATTCCCGTACTTGAGGGGCTGCCACACAGAAGAGGGGGTCAACTTCTTCTCCAAGGCACCTGAAGGCAGGACAAGAAACAACCAATGGAAACTAATCAAGGAGAGAAGCAAACTGGAATTAAAGAGAAACTTCCTAACAGTGAGGCCAACTTCTGGCCTCCAGAAGTTTTGGGTGCTCCATCACTGGAGGTTTTTAAGAAGAGATTGGACAGCCATCTGTCTTAAATAGTATAGGGTCTCCTGCTTGGGCAAGGGGTTGGACTAGAAGACCTCTAAGGACCCTTCCAGCCTTAGATCTACTTGATTCTATGAGACAGATAAGAGATAGATAGATAGATAGATAGATAGATAGATAGATAGATAGATAGATAGATAGATATAGATAGATAAAGATAGATATAAATAGATAGATAGATAGATAGATAGATAGAGATAGATAGATAGATAGATAAAGATAGATAGATAGATAGATAGATAGATATAGATAGATAGATAAAGATAGATATAGATAGATAGATAGATAGAGATAGATAGATAGAGATAGATAGATAGATAGATAGATAGATAGATAGATAGATCAAGATAGATAGATAGATAGATAGATAGATAGATAGATAGATAGATAGATACCATGTTTCCCCCAAAATAAGACCCTGTCTTATTTTTTTTGAACCCTGAAATAAGCACTTGGCCTTATTTTCAGGGAGGCCTTATTATTTCGGGGTGTATGGAGCAAGATGAGGCTCCTCTTGCCGTCTTACCTGATTTCCAGCTCTGCGTTTAAATATTTTCGGGGAGGGCTTATTTTCAGGGGGGGGCTTATTTTAGCACATGTGCTCAAAAGCCCGATTGGGCTTATTATCAGGGGATGTCTTATTTTCGGAGAAACAGGGTACATAGGTAGGGAGGGAGGGAGATAGGGAGGGAGGGAGAGAGAGGGAGAGAGGATAAGAGAGAGAGAGAAAGAGTGATAAGATACATTAGAGGGACAGACTGATACATCGATAGATGGAACAGAAGTTGACTTCAGAGATTATGGATGCTTCATCACTAAAGGCTTTTAAGAAGAGACCGGACAGCCACCTGTCTGAAATGGTATGGGGTCTCCGGCTTGAGCAAGGGGCTGGACTAGAAGACCTCCAAGGTCCCTTCCAGCTGTATTTTAATTGATGGATGGAGGCAAGATCTATTCCACAGCCCAGAGTCAACGAATAAGCAACTAATTTTGGGAAGGAAAGGAAAAAAAGCAACCCAAAACAACAGCCAACAAAACAAACTCCGAAAGACCTTGGGAAGGGAGAAATAAATAAATAAATAAGCAGCCCACCCCAGCAAGCAAGCAAGCAAGCAAGCAAACAACCCAAAAACAACAGAAAAGAAAACCGCTTGCACCGTCAAGTACTAAATTGCAGTTGCTATGGTGATTAACAATGGACATCTTTCTCCTGCCTTGCTTGGAGATGCTGAGGCAGCAAAAAATAAATGTTTGTGTACGGTTGTGGCAGGGGCTTGACGGATTAGGGAAGGCCAGCCTCGGCTGCGATGCAATCCAATTCGAAATAAATCACGCAGCGGGAATGTCCCTCCCTCCCTCCCTCCACCCCTCCTCACCCTCACCCCCAACCAAATTGAAGCCCGGTGCAGGGAGCCATGGAGATGGCCTTGAAGGTAATATTCAATATTTACAGGAGCAACAAGGAGAGGTGCATTGATTAAGCCCTGGGAAGCCGAGTGAGGAAGCGTTTCAGGCGGAACTCCTCCCCGAAGTATAAAAAGGAGAAAATCATGAGCAGATGTGCAGGATTAACAGAGTTGGAAGGGACCTTGGAGGTCTTCTAGTCCAACCCCCTGCTCGAGCCTCAACCATTTCAGACGAATGGTTGTCCAATCTCTTCTTGGAAGCCTCCAGTGATGGAGCACCCACAACTTCTGGAGGCAACTTCGGTTCCACTGATTAATTATGTTCTCACCCACAGGAAATTTCTCCTTAATTCAAGTTTGGGTCTCTCCTTGGATCAGTTTCCACCCGTTACTGCAAAATCCCCATTCCCACCCCACTCCAGGGGAAGTATATTGCAAAATCTCCATTCCGACCACACTCCTGGGGGAAGGATACTGCAAAATCTCCAGTCCCTCCCCACTCCTGGGGAAGGATACCGCAAAATCCCCATTCCCTCCCCTCTCCAGGGGAAGGATCCTGCAAAATCCCCATTCCCTCCCCACTCCTGGGGAAGGATACTGCAAAATCTCCAGTCCCTCCCCGCTCCAGAAGAAGGATACTGCAAAATCCCCATTCCCTCCCCACTCCTGGGGGGAACGATTTTTTTTTCTCATCAAGCATTTACTTTGTCAAGCATGTATTTTATGACAGATACAAGTGTAAACATGATTATAAATACATGCAAAGGATACGAATAAAAGAAAACATTAGGACAGGGACGGTAGGCACGCTGGTGCACTTATGCATGCCCGTTACAAACCTCTTAGGAATGGGGTGAGATCTACAGTAGACAGTCTAAGGTTAAAGTTTTGGGGATTTGGGGAAGAAACCACAGAGTCTCCATTCCCATCCCAGTCCTGGGGGAAGGATATTGCAAAATCCCCATTCCCTCCCCACTCTGGGGCCAGCCAGAGGTGGTATTTGCTGGTTCTCCGAACTGCTCAAAATTTCCGCTACCGGTTCTCCAGAACCTGTCAGAACCTGCTGGATTTCACCCCTGCTTCATAGGTATACTTGGGACCAGGGTGGGGTGGAGGATTGGTGTAGCTGGGGGAGATTTTTTTTCTCCCCCCCCCCACCTTCTTTTAATCTTTCTGCACTATGCTGTTTCAGCCTTGAGAGCGAGTTAAAAGAAAAAAAAGAAAAAAAAATTGAAACGAGGACAGTTCACTCAACAGATCGCCTGTGAAATTAATGAGGTCCTTCGCCTTGAACACCTGATAATTACATCTTTCAATTAAATGAACTCTCTTGCTGTCCAGGATCTTATAAATTAGCTCCAAGCAATGCATCTCCTAAAGGCTTGCCAACTCTTTTACAGGGCAAATGTAGGATGCAGCTGACAGCCTGGAGGAAGAACCGGAAAAACCACAGGGGCCATTTACTTTGCAAATTAAAGATGGTGATTTTTTTTTTCTTTCTTTTTTTTGGAAGTTGATGAAGGAACAGAATTCTTTGTGCCATACTCTGAATCCATACTTTTGGATAAATAAGGGGAAGTTTTCTGACGGTGAGAACAATCAACTAACGGAACAGAAGTTGCCTTTGGAAGTTGCGGGAGCTTCATCACTGGAGGCTTTGAAGAAGAGACTGAACTGCCATCTGTCAGAAACGGTGTAGGGCCGTGATTGCGAACCTATGGCACATGTGCCACAGGTGGCACACGCAGCTGTATCTGTGGGCACCCGAGCGTTGCCCTAGCTCAGTTCCAACGCGCACGTGCACACCAGCCACCTGATTTTCGGACCTTCCAGGAAACAGGTTGTCAGGAAACAGGTTGTTTGCAGCCTCTGGAGGGCCTCGGGGGGGCGGGGGAGCTGTTTTAGTCCTCCCCAGGCTCCAAGAAAGCCTTTGGAGCCTGGGGAGGGCGAAAAATGTGCCTACTGGGCCCATCGGTAACCTTTTTGCCGTCGCATGCCAAAAATGGAGGGAGCGTGGAGGGGTTGTATGTGTATTCATCAGGGGGCGGGGGGCATTGAATTATGGGTGTGGGCATGTGCGTGCCCCCCCCCCCGCACACTTTTGGCTCACGACGGCAAAAAGATTAGCCATCACTAATCCAGGGGAATTGAAATAGCTTTCTTCAGTAGGAAAATCCTAGACAGGCCCAGATCTACTGACAAATCAGCGGGTGATTGAATACAAATTTGGAAGAAATAGCCAAGCAATGAGGTTGCGTACATTTGGGAGCTTCGAGATGGGTTGTTTTTTTTCCCCTCCCCTGAATAACTTTGCTTTCATTTGGTGTCATGATGGCCCTGATGATGGAGAAAAGGAGAAGGTGATGGCGACAGTGACAATGATTGAAATGTACATTTGATGATCTGTTTTATTCAAGTTTGTGCCTTTCTTTGGCTTGGCCTATTTTCTCCTAATCTTTTTTCCCCTTATTCTCTAGAGGTTGATTTCTTTTTCTGAACATCTACTTCTGAACTACTTCTCCTCTCTTTTTAGGGCAAGATGGCTTTGCCCAACAACTTTTAGTGGGATCTGATGATGATTAAGACCTGTATGATCAGAGGTGGGATTCAGCCGGTTCGAACCGGTTCGGGATAACCAGTAGCGGCGACTACGGGTGGGCCTGCCCACCCACCGCAGTGTAAAGATGTTATATTTAGACACATTTCTGAGGCCATGTGCATGCAAGGAAGGCACACACCCAAGCAAAGCACATGTACAGAAGGCCGGGCGCATGCACGGAAGGCACGCGTGTGTGCGAAGTGAGTGTGCGCGCATGAGGCGAACCAGTTGTAGGCATTTCTGAAACCCACTGATGTGTATGATGAACTGGAAAAGGAATCTCATCTTGCCCATGAGGTTACTACACTGGAGTCAAGAAGCTTTCACGAGTCTTTGAAGTCCATGGAGATTCTCGACCATCCAGGTCATGGTTGTCCCAAGGGTGCTTTTTTCAAGAGGCAACTGGACTTTCTGATTTTTCTTTGAAGGCGTTTTGCTTCTCATCCGAGAAGCTTCTTCAGCTCTTTGAAGTCTTGTAGACAGCTTTACTTCTTTTTGTGTTGCACAACCAGAGACACAGTGGATCTCTAATCATCCAGCTCCAATGCTCAGATATTTTTGCTCCGTGGAGCTCCTCAGAGATCAACCAGGCTATCAGAGATTTGCTGGACTACAAATATGCGTTTCAAAGAGTTCATTCCAGTGCTATGTCCAGGGTTGGGATTCTACTGGTTCAGACCAATTCGGACGAACCGGTAGGTCCAACGATCAGCTGGGAGTGAACCAGTTCGCTCTGACAACCAGCTGGGCCTGCCCACCTGCCCCTGCGCTTTACTTACCTTTATCTTTGCAGCTGATTAGTGCGGCAGAGCAGATTGCCGTGCCTCAGCTGTTTTAATTCCCTAGCACTAACGGAGAAGGTGATTTTTTTGTTGAACTGTGCACGTGCGTGCAGCATGTGATCACCGAACCGGTTGTTAAACCGGAAGGATCCCACCACTGGCTATGTCTCACCTCTGTCTCCTGGGGAGAGAGGGAACGAACCGGCTAACGTGCACAGATTGAGTCCAGCCACTGGGGGCCCTGACAGGCACCCCAAAAGTTTCTCCCATCTCTTGGACTGATGAAGGACGAAGGGTATTCACCGAAAACTGATGCCCCTTGCTGCTTTCCCAAATTGGCTGCTAAATTGATGGCCGTGAGTTAAGTTCACCACTTGGAAGAAGTGGTTTCAAGAGCAAGAATCTTTTTGTCACTCAAACCAGCCGAAGAGATGACCTCTTCCCGCCTTCCTTCTACTTTCCATCTGGAGATCCTTCATTTCCAATGAAGGCTTTGAGAAAGACTCTCGGCTGGTTGGTTTGGAATGCAGAGCGCCAGGCAAAAAATGTACAAGCTCAGTCCTTCTTGTGCAAGTGATAGCCACGGACCTTGCGGTGGCCTCTATTTACAAGACTTACTAACAGTTGTAAAAGTTAAAAGACATCTGTTTAACTCTCCCTTCTCCAAGGAACATCAGCCCAACTCTGGAAAGATGGAGAAACGAGCAATGTAACTAACTTGGACAATTTCTTGGATGAAGAATTTTTCTCCTTCTCCAAGGAACATCAGCCCAACTCTGGAAAGATGGAGAAATGAGCAATGTAACTAACTTGGACAATTTCTCGGATGAAGAATTTTTCTCCCTTCTTCAAGGAACATCAGCCCAACTCTGGAAAGATGGAGAAACGAACAATGTAACTAACTTGGACAATTTCTCGGATGAAGAATTTTTCTCCTTCTTCAAGGAACATCAGCCCAACTTCGGAAAGATGGAGAAACGAGCAATGTAACTAAATTGGATGATTTCTCGGATGAATTTTTTCTCCCTTCTTCAAGGAACATCAGCCCAACTCTGGAAAGATGGAGAAACGAGCAATGTAACTAACTTGGACAATTTCTCGGATGAAGAATTTTTCTCCCTTCTTCAAGGAACATCAGCCCAACTCTGGAAAGATGGAGAAACGAGCAATGTAACTAACTTGGACAATTTCTCGGATGAAGAATTTTTCTCCCTTCTTCAAGGAACATCAGCCCAACTCTGGAAAGACGGATAAATGAGCTTTGCAACTAAGTTGGATGATTTCTCGGATGAAGAACCTTTCTCCCTTCTTCAAGGAATATCAGCCCAACTCTGGAAAGATGGAGAAATGAGTAAGGTACAACCAGGAGGTGGTTTTCAGCCGGTTTGGACCGGTTCAAGCAAACCGATAGTGGAAATCGCAGGTGGGCCTGCCCATGTGCCCTGACTCTATGCCATCCTATTTAGGCACGTTTTTGAGGCCGGGAACATGCATGGAAGGCGTACACGAAGTGAGCATGCGTGGGTGTGCGTGCGGTGAATCAGTAGTAATAAAATGTGAACCCCAACACTGGGTACAACTAAGTTGGACGATTCCTCGGCTGAAGAACCTTTCTGAAAAATTACCAAGCTGCTAGTCCAACCTGTAGTACAGTGGACTAAAGCACTGTTATTAAGATCTGCTGCTTGCAATTACTGCAAGTTCAAATCTCACCAGGCTCAAGGTTGACTCAGCCTTCCATCCTTTCAAAGGTAGGTAAAACTGAGGACCCAGATTGTAGGGACAATAAGCTGACTTTGTATAAATATACAAAAGTATGAAGGCTATTGCTTAACGCATTGTAAGCCGCCCTGAGTCTCCGGAGAAGGGCAGCATATAAATTAAAGCAAAAAAAAAAAAAGAACCACAAGGGATAACAAATTTCATTTTCTCCTACTCCCCGGAAACAAAGGGCAAGCCACACTTGGTACTCTGCCCCTAACCCAGGGGTGAAATCCAGCAGGTTCTGACAGGTTCTGGAGAACCGGTAGCGGAAATTTTGACCAGTTCGGAGAACCGGCAAATGCCGCCTCTGGCTGGCCTCAGAGTGGAGTGGGAATGGAGATTTTGCAATATCCTTCCCCCAGGAGTGAGGAGGGAATGGGGATTTTGCAGTATCCTTCCCTTGCCACACCCACCAAGCTACGCCCACAGAACCGGTAGTAAAAAAAAATTGGATTTCACCACTGCCCTAACCCTATCCAAGATTTAATTGCTTGCTAGAGCAGCTTTTTTTTTTGCGGGGGGGAAACACATCCTCAGATGGCAGGGATTCGCCCAGGCAAAGCAGCTTTCCACCATTCTACTGCAGAAGATGAATTGCAACGTCGATGCCAGCCTGTCTCTCACAAGCTGTCCCCTTGTATTCCGAGCCCGCGAACGGAGGGCGCAGATGGCTGGTTGGCATCACGACCAAACTCTGGATATCTTGTTTTAATGAATCGCACACCCAGCAGATTAAATCTCGCCATTGTCAGTCCCGGTGGTAATCTCAGCGTTCGCTCTCGTGTGGAAGAGGAGCTGTCACTGTCTTCTTTTTTTTGGGAGTGGGGTGGGGTTCAGCAGAGGGCATTTGGCAAAAATGGACCTGAGGTTTGGAGAGGAGCGGAGGCATCATCGGAAACAGAGCCGAAAATGAATCCTACATGAGTCCGTTCGTCGTCACAGCAGGCCAATTGACTAAGAGATTTGCACCCTTGGCTGGAAAGCTAGTCAACCGAGGGTCTTCCACATGCTTTGGAATACTTTCCCACAATCCTTTGCCATCAGTGTTTACTTGCCAGAGACTGTTGGGAGCTGAAATCCCAAACATCTCAAAAGGCTCCAGGTGACTTACCTGGAAGGCTGGCCCACATCCAACGGAGTCAAAGGAAGGGAGGGAGGGAGGGAGGGAAGGAAGGATCCCACCATGTTTTAAGATGGAAAGGAATTGTGTGTGATCTGGAATGCAAAACTCCTGCGTGATTTACAGAATGAAAAAAATGCTCTGGGGAAAAAAAAATTGGAGGAAAGACGCAGAAGGGAAGTCCTCTTTGTTTCTACGGAAGACTTTTCCAATGGTTCAGTTGTTGAAGCCTGTTAGGAATGGGGCAGAATCAAGTAATGGGTAAACCCAGGGATTCTCTTCCCCTCCTCCTTTTCCTTCCCTCCTCCTCCTCCTGCATTTCTCTTCCTTCTCCTTCTCCTCTTCCTTCTATTTATCTTCCTTCTCTTCCTCCTTCTCTTTCCATCCTCCTTCTATTTCTCTTCCTTCTTCTTCTCCTCTTCTTCTATTTCTCTTCCTTCTCTTCCTCCTTCTCCTTCCCTCCTCCTTCTATTTCTCTTCCTTCTTCCTCTTCCTCATTCCCTCCTATTTCTCTTCCTTCTCTTCCTCCTTCTTCCCTCCTCCTCCTTCTATTTCTCTTCCTTCTCCTCCTTCTCCCCTCCTCCTTTTCCTTCCCTCCTCCTCCTGCATTTCTCTTCCTTCTTCTTCTCCTCTTCCTTCTATTTATCTTCCTTCTCTTCCTCCTTCTCTTTCCATCCTCCTCCTCCTTCTATTTCTCTTCCTTCTTTTTCTCCTCTTCCTTCTATTTATCTTCCTTCTCTTCCTCCTCCTCCTCTCTTCCTTCTCTTCCTCCTTCTTCCATCCTCCTCCTTCTACTTCTCTTCCTCCTCCTCCTCCTATTTCTCTTTCTTCTCCTCCTCCTCCTCCTATTTCTTTTCCTCCTCCTCCTCCTCCTATTTCTCTTCCTTCTCTTCCTCTTTCTCCTCCCCGCCTCCTCCTCCTCCCATTGCTTTCAGAGTAGATCTCTGAATATCTCCCTTCACAAAGAACATCTGAAATTAAGAGCCCACCTCCGCACTCATTGTTTTCCATTCAAGACAGAGCCGGCGAGTTTGATGGCCACCTAATCCATTCAAGCAACTTTTGTTTCCCCACAAAACAGTTATTTGTTCTTTTGATTAAAACAGCTCTGTCTTGCCCTTGAACATTAGCTTTCTAGTCTGTTTCCATATTTCAAACAAAGCTGCCAACACAGCAAAAAAAAGAAAAAAAAAGGCATTATGAAACATCAACAGCCCATCACAATAATCTCAACCCTGGCAATTAAAGGCAGCGGAAACAGGCTTCAAAACAGTGTCAAGGGAGGCGGAGAGGCACCAAAAGGATCTGGGCAACGAGGCCAAATCGGTGTCCTTGAGGGTGCAAATACCAGGTGCAGAAACGGAGGAAAAAGTCATCACTCCGCTTTCCGTGTGTCTCAGATAGGCTATAGGGAAGGTTCCCTTTGCGCAGAGCTAAGTAGAAGGTTGCTTTCGAATTGTGGTGGAAGAGAAGACTTTTGGGAGACCCTTGGACTGTAGGGAGATCAAAGCAACCAATCCTAAAGGAAATCAAACCTGACTGGGAGGATAGATCCTGAAGCTGAAGCTTAGAATCTGTCTACTTGTCCGTCCATCCATCTATCTATCCATCCATCCATCCATCCATCCATCCATCCATCCATCCATCCATCTACCTGTCATCTATTATCTGTCTGTCTGTCTGTCTGTCTGTCTGTCTGTCTGTCTCTATCTATCTATCTATCTATCTATCTATCTATCACCCACCTACCTACCTACCTTCCTATCATCTATGTCTATCTGTCCATCCACCCATCCACCTACCCACCCACCTATCTACCCCTCTATCATCTGTCTGTCTGACCGTCTATCCATCCATCCATCCATCCATCCACCTACCTATCATCTATCTTCTTTCTTTCTGTCTGTCTGTCTCTGTCTGTCTATCACCCACTCACTCACCTACCTACCTACCTACATCTATGTCTGCCTGTCTGTCCATCCACCCACCCACCCATCTATCTACCTACCTACCTTCTATCTATCTATCTATCTATCTATCTATCTATCTATCTATCTATCGTCTGCCTGCCTGCTTGCCTGCCTGCCTGTCCATCCATCCATCCACCTATCATCTAACTTCTGTCTGTCTGTCTGTCTGTCTGTCTGTCTGTCTGTCTGTCTCTATCTATCCATCCATCCATCCATCCATCCATCCATCTATTTATCTATCACTCACCCATCTATCTACCTACCATCTATGTCTGTCTGTCTGTCTGTCCACCCACCTATCTACCTATCTACCCTGTTTCCCCCAAAATAAGACCTCCCCTGATAATAATTAGGCTTTTCAGCACATGGCAATAAGGCCAAGCACTTATTTCAGGGTTCAAAAAAAATATATATAAGACAGGGGTCTTATTTTTGGGGAAACACTGTATCATCTGTCTGTCTATCTGTCTGTCTGACCATCCATCCATCCATCCATCCATCCATCCATCCATCCTTCTCTCTTGCAAATGCATTGTTTGGACCTACAAACGGGGAAGCTTGCAGAAGTTCCTTCTGACAGACAGCGGGGTGACGGGGACAGGGACTAGCCAATCCTCTGACTCTCTTCTTCTTCTTCTTCTTTGAAACTTGATCCCCAACATTGCCTTTGAGTGAGTCTCCTCCTTACCCCCACCCCACCCCACCCCCATTCGCTGGTCAGGTCTCCATCTTCCCCACAACAAATGACATTGATTGTTTTCCCTCTCCCAGCCCAAGTTGGCAGGTCTTTTCCATCTCTGTGTTGAATGTCTGTGCAGTGGCTATTTTCATCCACTGGCCTGGGGCTCTGAACTTTCGTCCATCTGGGTAATAATATCCCATTGCTAAAATGTAATTTATGCGTGCCTGATTTGCATTATTGAACAGCTGTTAGCCTCCCTAACTGCTTTGCTTGCCATATTGCCTGGATAATAATACCTAATCCATATTAATTATAAATAACACAAATTGTCTTCGAAATAAGGCAGGAAGGGTGAGCCCGCTGAGCAGCAGGAAGCGTTAAATTTAAGTTTGACACCTACGCTTCCCGTTCGTGTGTCAGGTATTTTATTAAAAGAAAGAAAAAAGGAGGAGATAATGTGAGAAGAGGGTGGAAAAAAATAATAATAATCCACCAATTTATTTGGAGGGCAATTTGGTGCTAACAGCCTACAGTCACTGCCATTACGCCTCTGGCTGTAATTTTATTATAGATCTCGCAGGCTAAACTGGACACTATTAATATATAAGTTAAAAAAACTGAAGTTTGCAAGTAGAATTCTTTTTTTTTTTTTGTTATGGATAGTCTTCATCTTACGACTACAATCGGGGACCGAAACATCGATTGCTAAGCAGTGAAGTTGCTAAGCCTCATTTTGTGGACCTTCTTTGCAGCAGTCGTTAAGTGGATCATGCAATTGTTAAATGAATCCAGATTCCCCCCCTCCCCCCCAAAGATTTTGCTTGTCGGAGGCAGGCTGGGAAGGCCACAAATGATGATCATATAATCCTGGGATGTTGCAGCCATGGGTAAATACGTTGCAAGCGCCCAAATTTGGTTGACCTCGGTATGGGGGTGCCGCAACAGTCATACAGGTGAGCCCCAGCTGTAAGACACAATTTTCAGCACTGCCGTAACTTCGGAACGATGACTAAACGAATGGCTGTAAGTTATGGACTATCTCAGCTTACAACCATTCCTTTAGTGACCTTTCAAAGACTGCTTAATGACTGTTTTTCTATACTTAGGTCCATGGCAGCATCCACTTGGTCATGTGATAAAAATTTGGACGCTTGGCAACTGGCATGTACTTAGGTCGGTTGCCCTGTCCCGGAGTCACATGATCAACATTCGCGACTTATCCCCGACGTCTTACGACAAGCAACGTCAATAGGGACGGAGGAGGGAGGGAGTCAGATTTGCTTAAGGACCGCTTGAATCGCTAAACAACTGCAGCGGTCGTCTTCGCAACTACGACCAAAAACATCATAAAAAGGGGCCAAGCTCACTCAACCAACTGCCCTGTCTTAGCCATGGAAATGTTGGGCTAAATAGTGGTCATAAGTCAAGGACTACCTGTTTGGGAAGAGCAGGCCTTTGAATTTGTGGAGGGCAGAGGCAAGAAAGAAAGGAGAAGATTAGAAAGGGACTCAGAAGAGCAACTAGGATAATCAAAGGCTTGGAGACCAACATAGGAAGAACGGTTGCAGGATTTGGGTTTGGCTAGTCTAGAGGGGATGCGGTGGCTCAGTGGCTAAGACGCAGAGTTTGTCGATCGAAAGATCGGCAGTTCAGCGGTTTGAATCCCTGGTGCCGCGTAATGGGGTGAGCTCCCGTGACTTGTCCCAGCTTCTGCCAACCTAGCAGTTCGAAAGCAGGTAAAAAATGCAAGTAGAAAAATAGGGACCACCTTTGGTGGGAAGGGAACAGCGTTCCGTGCGCCTTTGGCGTTGAGTCATGCCAACCACATGACCACGGAGACGCCTTCGGACAGCGCTGACTCTTCGGCTTTGAAACGGAGATGAGCACTGCCCCCTAGAGTCAGGAACAACTAGCACATATGTGCAAGGGAATCTTTACCTTTAGTCTAAAGAAAAGAAGGACTGGGGTGACATGATAGCAGTATTCCAATATCTCAGGGGCTGCCACAAAGAAGAGGGGGGTCAAATTATTTTCCAAAGCACCCAAAGGCAGGACAAGAAGCAACGGATGGAAACTAATCAAGGAGAGAATCAACCTAGAACTAAGGAGGAATTTCCTAACAGTGAGGACAATTAACCAGTGGAACGACTTGCCTCCAGAATTGTGGGTTGCTCCATCAATGGAGGTTTTTTTAGAAGAGACTGGACAGCGATTTGTCTGAAAGGGTATAGGTTTTCCTGCTTGAACAAGGGGCTGGACTAGAAGACCTCCAAGGTCCCTTCCAGCTCTATTCCGGATTCCGATTTGTTTTGGTGTGAGAAGTTCCACGGTGGTTTTTATTGAAGTGCACCAGCAGAGGGAGACACATTATTTAATTTGATTTTATGCTAGATCGTTTTTTTTTGGGTTTTTTTGTCCTTGGTTCTCTCTAATAACTTTCCGGGATGTGTGTTTGCCTGCGTGTCATTTTCTTGGGGTTGGTTTGCCTTCTGATCCCTCTCCCCTTTATCCCCCCCCTTTTTTTTCAATGAAAATAATAATAAGGGGGGATACATAACCCTCACCTTGAAGCTCCAGAGAAGATTAGATTAAAAGTACCTCGGGGAGAAAAGAGCGAGATGAACAAAAGGGAGATGAGCAGAAAACTGGGACAGTTGCTTACGTGCGAGAGATGGCTATCAACGCTCGCCGTTTCCCCCCAAATTCGGGCAAGAGGGAGGTCACCGTCGGGTTTTGAAATTGGCACAAAAGTTACCACAATGGAGTCCCACTGATTTTCCATGGGAAGGATCTTCTCTCCCACTACTAGCAACTTTTAAGCGGTACCAATAAAGGAGAATATTTGTAGCTCAGGGTTGAATTGCGGGGTCCTTGGTGCTCTCTGATGGTTTTCTTGCAGATTTATTTATTTATTATTTATTTATTAGTTTGATTTATATGCCGCCCTTCTCCGGAGACTCAGGGCGGCTTACAATGCATTAAGCAATAGCCTTCATACTTTTGTATATACCTGCTTAGTAGGGCTTTCGCCCCCCCCCCAAAGCGGTGTTCTATTTTATACAAAATCAGCTTATTGCCCCAACAAACCGGGTCCTCATTTTACCTACCTCGGAAGGATGGAAGGCTGAGTCAACCATGAGCCTGGTGAGAATTGAACTCGCAGTAATTGCAGGCAGCTGGCAGCTAAATACTACTTTAACAGTAGTTTAGTCCACTGCACCACCAGGATGTTTCATTAGCCAAATTAGGTAACGTCATCAGTGCTAGAAGGGAGTTGGGTTTGGAGGAGGAGGAGGAGGAGGAGGAGGAGGAGGAGGAGGAGGAGGAGGAGGAAGAGGAGGAGGAGGAGGAGGAAGAGGAGGAGGAAGAAGAGGAGGAGGAGGAGGAGGAGGAGGAAGAGGAGGAGGAAGAGGAGGAGGAGGAAGAGGAGGAGGAGGAGGACTGTGGGCTCCTTGGTGCTCTCTGAGCTTGGTTGTTTTCTTGCAGACGTTTCATTACCCAAGTAGGTAACATCATCAGTGCTAGAAGGGAGCGGGGTTTGGAGGAGAGGGAGGAGGAGGAGGAGAAGTGTGAGGTCCTTGGTGCTCTCTGAGCTTGTTTGTTTTCTTGCAGATGTTTCATTATCTTAACTAGGTAACATCATCAGTGCTAGTACTGTAGTAAACTAGTAGACTAGCTCAGAGGGCACCAGGAACCCCACACTCCTCCTCCTCTTCTTCCTCCTCCTCCTCCTCCTCCTCCAAACCCAACTCCCTTCTAGCACTGATGATGTTACCTAGTTAGGGTAATGAAACGTCTGCAACAGTGGTGGAATTTGAGCCGGCTCTATCCGGATCGTGCGATCCGGTAACGCCGGTGGCGGGAGGCTCCGCCCACCCACCCGGACGTCACAGAAGGCTCTGTGCATGTGTGGAGCAGGCGTGGGCGAGCATAGCGCACACGCACCCACGCACTCACGTTTGCGAACCGGTAGCGAAGGTAAGTGAATGCCACTCCTGGTCTGCAAGGAAACAAGCAAGCTCCTAAGCGAGACAATTGTTACGTGAATTGCGTCCCATTTTACGGCCTTCCCTGCCACGGTTGTTAAATAAATCACTGCAGCTACATCATTAGGAGAATCTGACTTCCCAATTGGCTTGTCAGAAGGTCACAAAACGGGATCGCAGGACACTGCAACCGTCATAAATGTGAACCAGCGGCTGGGCATCTGAATTTCAATCAGGTGACTATGGGGATGCTTCAACGGTCTTACCGAGCAATGGGTTTCACATTTTCTTACTACTGGTTTGCCGCGTGCACCAGGGGTGGGTTCCACTTACCTTTACTACTGGTTCGCAACGGGATCGTGTGTGTGTGTGATTACTTCGCCCACGTGCTTCTGCGCATGCTCAGATCACCCATGATGACGTCGTGGCGGGTGGGCGGAGCCTCCTGCCGATTTGACTACCGGTTCTATAGAACCGGACCAAACCGGGACCAACCCACCACTGGCGTGCACACTCACTTCACACACATTCACACTTTCTGCGCATGGTGGCTACATTTTACATCTGGGCAGGTGAGCAGGGACGGGCCCACCCCACCCTCAGTCTCCGCTACCAGTTTACCCGAACTGGGTCAAACCGGCTGAATACCAGCTCTGGTCGTACCGGTGAAAAATTGCCATAAGTCACATTTCTTCAGTGACGCCGTAACTTCAAACGGTCACTAAACAGAATTGTTGTAAAGTCGAGCAGTACCTGTATTCCCGAAGGCTTTACGCCAGCTGTTCTGTCTGTTTACCTTGCCACCGCTTGCCCTGTATTAACTGGGAAGCAAACACAGTGTTTTTATTTTGGTTAAATACATATTAGGGAAGCCTAATTTGCCCTGCTGTGATGGTTCAAAACAGACTTCGGCAGCTGCCACATGCGACGCGGGGAAACGATGTGTTGCGCAGCGCCTTAGCAACTGTGTGAAGGCTGGAGACAAAATACTCGTCCAAGCCTGGCTGAACCACAACTGCCAGCAGCTGCACCGAGGAATTCTGGGAGCTGTAGTTCAACCACAGGAAGGACCACTGCTCCTTCAAGGCCATGTCCTCCAAACATTTAATTTTCAGATGCCATCCTTACCCTACAGATACCTCCTCCAATCACACATTTATATTTTCAACATTCCGGTGTTTTCATGTGGTTTGTTTTTCCCCCAGCTGAGCTTAACAGAATGAGAATAGAATAGAATAGAATAGAATAGAATAGAATAGAATAGAATAGAATAGAATAGAATAGAATAGAATAGAATGTGTTTGTGCGTCGCATCCCCGGAAACTCGAAGACCAGCTGGCATGCGCGGGATGGCCCGGTGGTTTTCTGGTTTCCGAAACGTGTATTCTTGCCAGCCAGCTGGTCTTCGTGTTGCCGGAGCCCCGGAAACCTGAACACCAGCTGGCTGGTGCACGCATGTGTACCAGCCAGCTGGTTTTGGGTTTCTGGGGCTCTGGCATGCGGAAACCAGCTGGTGTGCCGGAAACCACAAGAGCAGCTGGCGATGGCATGCCACCTCTGGCACGCGTGCCATAGATTCGCCATCATGGCCCTACACCTTTTCAGACAAACGGCTGTCCAGTCTCTTCTTAAAAGCCTCCAGTGACGGAGCATTCACAACTTCTGGAGGCAACATCCGTTCCACTGATTAATTGTTCTCACTGTTAGGAAATTTCTCCTTAGTTCTAGGTTGCTTCTCTCCTTGATTAGTTTCCCAAATCATCATCTAGGAATTTGGGATAATTGGGAATGAATGTCCTCCTGGACTCACGGCTGTCTTTAGAAGAGCACATGACGGCCGTGGCCAGGGGGACTTTTTATCAGGTCCGCCTGATTCGCCAGTTGCATCCCTTTCTGGATCGGGACTTGTTAAATACGGTCACTCATGCTCTCGTTACTTCCCGCTTGGACTACTGCAATGCTCTCTACATGGGGCTCCCCTTGAGGAGCACCCGGAGGCTCCAGCTGGTCCAGAATGCGGCCGCGCGGGTGGTTATGGGAGCAACGTGGCGCTCCCATGTGACCCCCCCTCCTGCGCGAGCTGCGCTGGCTCCCGGTGGTCTTCCAGGTGCGCTTCAAGGTTTTGGTTACCACCTTTAGAGCGCTCCATGGCATCAGACCGGGGTATTTACGAGACCGCCTTCTGCTACCAATAGCCTCTCACCGACCAGTACGCTCTCATAGAGAGGGGCTCCTCAGGGTGCCGTCAGCCAAACAATGTTGACTGGTGGCCCCCAGGGGAAGACCCTTCTCTGTGGGGGCACCTACCATCTGGAACGAGCTCCCCCCAGAGATACGGAGGTTCCCGGACCTGCGCACGTTTCGCCGTGCTCTCAAAACTTTTTTATTTCAGCAGGCTGGCCTGACCTAACTCTCCTCTTTTAAATTTTTTAATTCGTGATTTTATAAATTGGGTGTTTTAATCTGTGTTTCGGCCAAAATATTTAATAATTTTAAGGGATTTTTAATATTTGTATTATCTGTATTTTATCTTGGCTGTTCACCGCCCTGAGTCCTTCGGGAGTAGGGCGGTATAGAAATTTGATTAATAAATAATAAATAAATAAATTATTCCCAAAGTTTTGATCGGCGTCTAGGTGGAAAGTAGGACTTCTCACTGTCACAGACTTTGGAACCAAAATGGAAACTGGAAATAATTGTAGTCCTCTGGAAGTTTCCCAAGAGTAAAGACAGGGCTTGGCTGCCAGAGAAATTCCTTTGTCTGTCTCTTCCAATTAAGATCAGGGCTAAATGTAAAAAGTTTACGCTTCTTGCAAGCCATTTTTTTGCAAGCTCTTGTCTCGGCCACTTACACAAGACCCCCCAAAACCCATAGATATCCTTGAAAAAAAATAATCTGCTAAGGAGCTGTTTCCCCTTTCCTCTTTAGCAAAAGCATCTATAAAACATTCATAACGCTTCCATTGTGCTGTAAATCCTTAGCAGGGGTTGATAACAGGGGCATTAATTTTTAATGTAACATTTATAAATGGTTATTAAAATATCCTTAATGTAAAGTGTCAGTTTATTTTTAATTAACTGTTGGTGGTTGAAATTTCCCATTTGCCCTCCGTCCCTGGGCACTTTAATCGGAGCCAGCATTTAACTCTCTGCGGACCGCCCAAGGGGAGACGATCAGAAATGGAAGGACGGGTATCTAGCGAGGGTTCGTTGGGTTATATGCAGTTGCTAAAGGGACTCCAGAAGGCTTTGAACTCCAGAAGGAAAGAATGGGTGGGCTCAGTGGTGAAATCCATTTTTTTAACTACTGGTTCTGTGGGCATGGCTTGGTGGGCGTGGCAAGAGAAGGGTACTGCAAAATCTCCATTCCCACCCCACTCCAGGGGAAGGATACTGGAAAATCCCCATTCTCTTCCCACTCCTGGGGGAAGGATATTGCAAAATCCCCATTCCCTCCCCACTCCTGGGAGAAGGATATTGCAAAATCCCCATTCCCTCCCTGCTCCTGGAGGAAGGATATTGCAAAATCCCCATTCCCTCCCTGCTCCTGGGGGAAGGATATTGCAAAATCCCCATTCCCTCCACACTCCTGGGAGAAGGATATTGCAAAATCCCCATTCCCATCCCATTCTTGGGGCCAGCCAGAGGTGGTATTTGCTGGTTCTCCGAACTACTCAAAATTTCCACTACCGGATCTCCAGAACCTGTCAGAACCTGCTGGATTTCACCCCTGGATGGGCTCCACCGGCAGAGAGATGCCAGTGTTAAGATCTGTCCATCCTAATGGGAGGTATTTTCCAAAATCATCAATGATTCAATCGCATTGTACCCATGTTGTGCATTGACAATAAAAGTTTGATTTGTACGTGCGAAGACATTTGGAGAGATGCAGTCGGTGTGGACACCATGCGCGCAAGACGTCTCACATGCAGAGAGAGCATACTGTGAACGACACCAGTTGACACACAAGCCGTGGCGGCTAAGGCTGATGGGAAACGATGCTCAGAAAGAAATCCTCTGCTGATTTCTCCGATTCTGACACTTTGATCAGAGCGCTTTGATCCCTTGGCCATCTCAAAGCAGGTGGACATCATTACAAATGGCCCTATGGCAAACCTTTTCGGCACCGAGTGCGCATCTGGGCTGCAACCCGGAAGAGGAGCTGCCCAGGGCGCACGAGCACCAGAGGTGGTATATAGCAGGTTCCGACCAGTTCTGGAGAACTGATAGCGGAAATTTTGAGTAGTTCGGAGAACCGGTAAATACCACCTCTGACTGGCCTGCCTGCGCATGTTCACTGTGCCCCAAATGCATGCTTTACGCACATGTGCAGTACATGCCAAATGCATGCTGCATGTGCACGCATGCACAGGGCACACCAAACGCATGCTGCGTGAATATAAATCGTGCAGCACATCTGATTGTTGGAAATACCAGTTCAGACGAACCTGTGGCTTTTTTTACTATCCGGTTTGCCCGAACCGGTAGATTTTATTACTACCGGTTCGCTTGAACCGGTGCGAACCCATAGCATTTCACCCCTGAATTAAAGGCAATAAGATCGAATGAAGAAAGGAGAGGGGACAAATCAGCTTGTCTCGTCTTCCTGGTGGAAATTAAGGTGTGGCTTTAAGGCGCATTTGTTGGCGGGGTAAGCATGTGTTGGGCTAACTGCAATGGGGAAATGATGTCTGAGTAATTTTGCTCCCCTAAATGAACCTGACTCTATGGTGGGTGTCAGGTTTTTGCTAAGTGCCTTAAGCCGAGAGAGACTAATTAGGAATCCATTAAATATTAAAGCTCTCCGACACCAGGGCATCAGCGATGACAAAAGCAAAAGAAATCCAGTAACCCAATCTGTACCCAACAGAAGTAATTTATGTTCCCTCCTTTGAACAAAAGAAAATCCAATTATGTGCCTTGCTGGAGAAATGTATTTAAGGAGAACGTGATTTCATGCGCGCACATACGCACGTAGGCACAAACTCCCCGCCACATCTAAACCGGCACAGATGTTGTTGGGGCATTTCAGTCCCTCCAGCCCTTCGAGTGGTTCCTTCCTTGCGTCTTGTTTTATACAAATAGTTTGTGGGTAAAGGAAAGTGACTGTTCAGGCTGGTTGGCTTTGTGAGCCGAAGCAGAACCAGGCCCAATTTCAATCCAGATTTAAGAGTAAGACCCAGTGGCCCTAATCTGTCAGCACGGTTCGGAAATGCTGCAGGGAACACGGGTTTCCTGGCACATGTGAGAGACATGCACGAAGACGGTTAACACACGGAGTAGAGGTGAACACTAAATGACAGTTTGAGATGGCATCATTCTTCATCATTCCATGTCTTCTTTCTGTCTGTCTGTCTGTCTGTCTGTCTGTCTGTCTGTCTGTCTGTCTGTCTATCGTATTTATCTATCATCTATCTATATCTGTCAACCATCTATATCTCTGTCAGTCTATCTACCTACCTACCTACCTAATTTGTCATCCATCCATCCATCCATCCATCCATCCATCCATCCATCCATCCATCCATCCATCCTGTCTGTCTGTCTGTCTGTCTGTCTATCTATCTATCTCTATCGTATTTATCTATTATCTATCTATATCTGTCATCCATCTATATCTCTGTCAGTCTACCTACCTACCTACCTACCTAATTTTTCATCTGTCTATATCTCTATCCATCCATCCATCCATCCATCCATCCATCCATCCATCCATCCATCCATCCATCCATCCATCCTGTCTGTCTGTCTATCTATCTATCTATCTATCTATCTATCTATCTATCTATCTATCTCTATCGTATTTATCTATTATCTATCTATATCTGTCATCCATCTATATCTCTGTCAGTCTACCTACCTACCTACCTACCTAATCTGTCATCCGTCTATATCTCTATCTATCCATCCATCCATCCATCCATCCATCCATCCATCCATCCATTCATCTACCTACCCATTTCCCACCTACCTGTCATCTATCTATCTATCTCTCTCTCTCTCTCTCTCTCTCTCTCTCTATCTATCTATCTATCTATCTATCTATCTATCTATCTATCTCTTTATCGTTCGATCTATTGATCTTATCATCTATCTATGGATACATACATACATCTACGTATTCATATATCTATTTGCCCACCCATCCATTTATCTACCTGTCTATCTGTCCATCTGTTTAGCTATGTGTTTGATCAGCTATTCATCTATCTGTCCATCTATCCATCTGTTGATCTATCCATCTATTTGTTGATCGGCCTGCCTATCTATCCATCTATCTGTCTCTTCATTCTTCTATTATCCATCCATCCATCCATCCATCCATCCATCCATCCATCCATCCATCTAGCTATTGCTATAGGTCTATTCTTCTGTCTTTCTATCCATCTCTCTATCCATCTCGTTCACGGTTTACCTCTGTATCATCTATGAAAGCTCTTCCTGATCTGCATATTATTCAGCTTCATTGGATAATTTCAGGTATCCAAATACAGGGACAGGAGGAAGAAAGGAAAACTTCCTTTTATCTTCTCCCCCCTCCCCCCAATTTTCAGTTTATCCATTTTGGGATCTAGTGGATCTGTTTTAACCATGGTGACTTCCTTTTCTCTTGATTGCGATCTTCAGATTGGTATTAAACAACTGTGACGTAATGAGAGGAGTGTTCCATTGCAGTTGTTTCTGAAACTTTAGTAGAGGTGAACCAAACTTTTTTTATCCTAGAATGTTATTGTGTCTTTAAAAAAAAATAAATTCCCAAGAGGTTCCTTTCCTCACCTTTTTCTTCCTGCTACTTGTTTTAAAAAAAGAAGATGGTTTATGAGAATTTCATTTGACTATCTCACTATTTTTTTCATATGGAACACGAAGGGACGGAAAGCTGTACTTCCAAAGCGACATTGTGCAAATCAGGCAAAAATCTGATTTAAATGGTTGATTTGAATCCTTGATTAGATTTGAGCCAAGCGGGCCTTCGCAGACACGGGGCTCCACTGAATCACCAAATCAGTTTGAAGGCACCTCATTTTATCTGTCTCATCCCAAAGATTTGTCTCTTCCATTTCAAGAGGTGATTTGATCAAACTGCCTTAAAGCCAGAGCTACGGAGACGTCTAGCACCTAGCCGCTGAATAAAAAATAAAGTGAAAATTGCAACCAAGGTGAAATTTTGCTAGTTCAATCTTTCATGGGCATTTCAGCAACATTCAAAGGATTTCTGGAAACTCTCAGCTCTTCCATCTGCATTCAAAATTCTCTTTCGGTCATCCAGTTTTTATGCTTTCGGGAGAGGGGTTGCTTTTACAATAAAGTAGGATCAGCTCCACTGATCGTGTTTCCTGCCTGGCCCTACCTGGGAATCAGAATCAGAATAGAGCTGGAAGGGACCTTGGAGGTCTTCTAGTCCATCCCCCTGCTCAAGCAGGAGATCCTATAACAGTGGTAGCTAACCTTTTTGCCATTGCATGCCAAAAGCAGGGGGAGTGCGGAGGGGGAGTTGCGAGTGAGCATGCCCACACACATATTTCAATGCCCCACTGTACTGTGCCCCCTACCCAATCTCCTGCCCTGTTTTGGGCCTAGCACAGGGGTGGGCAAATGTGGCCCTTTTACAACCTGTGGACTTCAACTCCCAGAATTCCTGAGACAGCGGTGACATGTGGTGGCTCAGCGGCTAAGACGCTGAGCTTGTCGATCGAAAGGTTGGCAGTTCAGCGGTTCGAATCCCTAGTGCTGTGTAACGGGGTGAGCTCCCATGACTTGTCCCAGCTTCTGCCAACCTAGCAGTTTGAAAGCAGGTAAAAAATGCAAGTAGAAAAATAGGGACCACCTTTGGTGGGAAGGTAACAGCGTTCCATGCGCCTTTGGCGTTGAGTCCTGCTGGCCACATGACCACGGAGACGTCTTCAGACAGCACTGGCTCTTCGGCTTTGAAACGGAGATGAGCACTGCCCCCTAGAGTCGGGAACGACTAGCACATATGTGCAAGGGGAACTTTTACCTTTACTAATACTTCACGTGATTTTGATTGTATGCCTCTGTTTATACAACCAAGGATAAATCTAGCAGAAGGAGAATTTCCTGCAAACGTGGCATCGAATATCAACCTGATATGATTATCCTCGTATCCCATCAACCTGGAAGACAAAGTAGCAGAATATCTCTAGAAGAATGAGAAAGATTTTTTTTTCTTTTTCCTCCTTTGACAGAAGGATGGCTTTGAAAAGGTCAAAGCACGGAGAGCAATAAATAAATGTGGGATGAAGCAGTTTTCTGAGTTTATACAAAGAACTGTCAGCCTCCTGCTTAAAAACTTATTGAAAATTTCTGTGTCCAACCTGTTGAGGCGCCAGGATTGGGAGAAGTCTGTAGATATTTGTATACAACAGGTTCTGAATTAATATGAAGAATGATGCATTTTTTAAAAAAAGAGAGAGAAGAAGTCATATCCATCTATATCTTGTTTGTTTAGACTGGGTTTTGCATCCCCCATAACAATTAACAGTATTTTTTTAAATCACTTCTCTAACAAGCAACAAAGTCTGGATGGATTAGAAGCCAAAATTATTATTATTATTTTTTCCCTAGCTCTTGTGAAACCAAAAAATGAGGAGAATCAAGAAGAGGAGATTGAGCAAGCGGGGGGGGGGAGGATATGCTGAAAAATGAAAGTATTAAAGTACGGGCAATTAAAATGCAATGAAACCAGATTCTTCATCATTTATCCCATTACTTTGCAGTGAATTCACTCGGATGTACACATTCAAATTCTTGCTTGGACAGAACAGATTTTTCTAAAATTAATCCTCAGTGCCCCTTTATGTGCTTGGATGGCAAGAACCAAAGTGTTCCTACCATGTTTTCCCAAAAATAAGACCCTGTCTTATATTTTTTTGAACCCTGAAATAAGCGCTTGGCCTTATTGCCATGCGCTCAAAAGCCTGATTGGGCTTATTATCAGGGGGTGTCTTATTTTGGGGGAAACAGAGTATCTATCTATCTATCTAATTTTATTCCATCAGGCTGGCCTGGCCTAATTTTTTCCCTTTTTCCCTTTTAATACGCAAATTTTAATTCGTTCTTAATTTATTGGGGTGTTTTAAATCTGTCTTCGACCAAATTGTTTAATTCGGTTTTATTCTGTTTTTTAAATTTTGTATTTATGTGTTTTTATCTTGTGGCTGTTCACCACCCTGAGTCCTTCGGGAGTAGGGCGGTATATAAATCAAATAAACAAATAAACTAAACTATCTATCTATCTATCTATCTATCTATCTATCTATCTATCTATCTAATCTACCGTGTTTTCCTGAAAATAAGACCCTGTTATATATTTTTTGAATCCTGAAATAAGCGTTTGGCCTTATTGCCATACGCTCAAAAGTCCGATTGGGCTTATTATCAGGGGATGTCTTATTTTGGGGAAAACAGGGTACCTATCTATCTATCTATCTATCTATCTATCTATCTATCTATCTATCTATCTAATCTATCTATCTATCTATCTATCTATCAGTTATCTATATCTATCTATCTTTCTATTATCTATCTATCTGCTATCTATCTATCTGCAAACTGTTGTTAAGTCAAGGGCTACCTGTATTATTGTATCAAACGAGGCTAGAGAGAGAGATTAACAGGAGTTGGAAGGGACCTTGGAAGTCATCTAGTCCAACCCCCTGCCCAAGCAGGAGACCCTACACTGTCTCTGACAGATGGCAGTCCAGTCTCTTCTTGAAAGCCTCCAGTGATGAAGCTCCCACAACTTCTGAAGGCAACTTCTGTTCCATGGGTTGATTGTTCTCCCCGTCAGAAAATTTCTCCTTATTTCTAGGTTGAATCTCTCCTTGATCAGTTTCCATCCATTATTCCTTGTCTGGCCTTCAGGAGAAAGGAGAAAAATTAACCTGATCATACCTGTGTAGGAACGCACCAGAAACATAATTAGAATTTTAGGAGGAACCAACCGCATTGCTTTATTAACGAAGAGGCAAACTTTCTAGATAACGCTTTTCCACGCCGTGATGAAGTCTTCATAAGGCCCAGAAACATTATCTGAAGTAAAGATAAACTGAAAGGTTTAATCCCCCTGTTATTTTCGAGATGATAGATCTTCTACGCAACCAGAAAGCCTTCCGTCTAAACGTACGTCAACGTAACACCCCGTATCTCTATCTGTATATCTTTTCTGCTCCTCTTTTGAGTTCATAGACATCGTTTCTTCTTTTCTTTTCTTTCTTTTTTTTTTTTTGACAATCAAAAGAGGAGGCAATAAAGAAGAAGACGCTAAAAAAAAATCTCCGCTATTTTACATTTCAAATGATTTCTGGCATTTTCCCTTATCTGTTTGTGCCAGTTTGACAAGCTCTTTTTTCCTTCGATTTGTTAAGAGTGGGAAGCCTCGGAGAAAAAAAAAGGGAGTCGAATAATAAAAAACGGTAAATCAGAATAGAATAACAGAGTTGGAAGGGACCTTGGAGGTCTTCTAGTCCAACCCCCTTCCTAGGCAGGAAACTCTACACCACTTCAGACAAATGGTTATCCAATGACTTCTTACAAACTTCCAGTGTTGGAGCATTCACAACTTCTGGAGGCAAGTTGTTCCACCAATTAATTGTTCTAACTGTCAGGAAATTTCTCCTTTTGCTGATTCTCCAATTGCCGGTGACATGTGGAAATTAGTCCATAATTTTCCTTCTGCAACTCGTTCCTGTAAAAGAGAGGGGAAAAAGAGAAGATATGGCTTGGCTGGAGAACCATCTTGAAAGATGTCTACAGGTAGTCCTTGACTTATAACAGTTTGTTTAGTATCTGTTCAAAATTACAATGACACTGGGGGGAAAAAAGTGACTTAGGATCATTTTTCACACTTATGACCAATCGCAGCAACCCCACAGTCATGTGATCAAAATTCAGACACTTAACAACTGGTTACTGGTTCCTATTTATGACAGTGGCAGTATCCCAGGTGTCAGGTTTCCAAGTTATAACTCCATAGAAAGCAGAACTCTGAGGCAGGCAGATTCCTCAAAGAACAATTTTATTTGGAGATATCATACTGGCACAAACTGGTAAAAACCGACTCTGAAAGTTCCCGCGGCTTTCATCTGATTAAAAAGTGAAATTTCCCCCTTTCCCCAAACAATCAGTCACATTGTCCAATCAAGGTTCTGGCTGGTTGCCTGGTTACTTTCTCTCCTCCTCTCTCCAGTCACCTGTTGGAATGTCCTTGGTTCCCACAGGGGACTATTTTGTTTTGGCTACAAAATCCCCCTCTAACTATGTTCCCTCTCCCTTCTTCGCATTGTGGCAACCCTGAACCCTCCAAAATGGGGCCAGCCAGGTTCACTTCAGAGTTGACACTAGGATCCTGTGATCCCCTTTTGCGACTTTCTGACCAGCAGAGTCAACAGGATTCATTGAACAGACGTGTTACTAATCTAACAACTGCAATAATTCGCTTCAAACTGTGGCAAGAACGATCATAAGATGGGGCAAAGCTCACTGAACCAATGTCTCTGTCAGGTTTCCAAGTAACACCCCCAATGAAAGAAGACTCCGAGGTGTGAGTTTCCTCAAAGTTCCTTTTTATTGACGATGTCATATTGGCACATCTGGGAAAACCCGAATCGGAAAGTTTCCAGGTTTTCCACAACCAAAGGAAAGTTCAAGTCCCTGCCCAGCACCCACATGTCCATCACATGGTCCAATCACTGCACCGTCCCAAGTGGAGATGCCTCCCAGTCATCCAACTCCAGGTGCCAGGGCAATGTGTTCTTGACTCTCTGAGAAAGGAATGTTATTTTGACTACATATCACCCATACTCTATGCAATCCCCCTTCCCATTTTCCCGCAGAAGAATATGTGGTAGGCCTGAAGGCCCAAATGTAAAAGATGGCTTCCAGGTTTGACAGGCTCACTTAGCTACCGAAATGATGGGCTCAGTTTTGGTCGTAAGCTGAGGACAACCTGTAATTTCAAGTGGGATTCTTCACCCTTGAGAGAAATCCCAGCACAGAAGAGAACGAGGACAGTAGGAAGCCTTGGTTATAATTCATGGGTATTTATTTATTATTTACTAAATTTATAGGTCATCCATCTCACCCTGCAAGGCAGTTCTTGAATCGTATCCTACCCATCTCGTGCGTTGTTCCCTCTTGGAAGTCTCATCATAGCTGAATTGTGATGTTTCTGCATGTTTGGTGAAAAGGAGGGAATCTTGGGCCGTATACCATGTTAAGTTGTGGGTCTTTTAGCTCTTATTTTATGCCATGAGCCACAACAGACAGAATTTATATAAGCCGTAAAGCATGCTTTACATAGCTCAAAGTGGCAACACAGTCAGCCATTAGCAACACACCCGACAAATAAACCTTAGGATGATGTATTGAGCCTAGCCAAGAAAATGTCTGAATATATTTTTATTTGTCCTTTCGAAATGGCCGAGAGAGTGATTTGAAGGCAGGCCGACTAAGCAAATCAGAAACTGGGCTTCTGGTTGAGCAGCAGTGTTAACTGACTCAAATCTTGTCTCCCCATCTCTTCCCTGTCTCATTCTCAAGATGTTTTAAAGTTGCTTTAGAGTTCTTTGGAAGACACGTTTGATTTCATTGGTTTATTGTCGTAAGGAAACAGAAGGAGAAAACAGTGGTTCTATCGCTTTGCCGGGTCCCGATTGTCCCACTTCCAGATCTGAAATAGTCCAAAGGGAGAGCTTATCTTTTCTCTTGTGGTTGCGTCAAGAAATTGGGGAGAGTTAGAAATTAGAACATAAAATTGTAGAGCTGGAAGGGATATTGGAGGTCTTCTAACCCAATCCCTTGCTCAAGGCAAGTTGGCCACGGAGAGTTGTCGTAGACCCTCACACTTCAACCTACACAAGGGATGCCTGGAAGAGGGCAGTACTTACGATCTACTCTCTGGAGATGCAGGGATGAGCAGGTTTCTCAAAGGAACTCTCTGTGCAGATGACATCTCCATGATGCATCTGTGGATTTAGAGGGCAATGTAACCCACCCTCCGAGGCCGTGTTGGGCACGCAGGTGGCATAAATCCTCGCTGAGAAGCGAGATGTTGCCAATGGTCACCAGATGGTCAAATTCGCCCGTTATTTATACCTATAATTAGCAGCAAGCTGTGATCTCCGGCCTATAGACGTCAGATTTCTATACAACGATTCTTGCTGGGGTTTTTTTTTGAGGGGCGGGGAGAGGAAAATCTGGAAAGCAGTGCTGAGTCTTTGGGGGAAACATTACCAGTGCAACCCAAGCCTCTAGTGAAGAAAGATGAGTCTTGAAAATCAGCATATGTTCCCCGGGAGGATGGTGCTGAAATCATCCCTTGTAAAGATTTTATCTTTTCTTCCCCTGGATTTCAAGTATTCACGGGAAAGCTTTAAAGGTTTTGATCGCTTTTGATTTCCCCAATTGCTTTTTTTAGTGTATATAAAGTCCCTTTTCTCTGGCCCGTTGCTTGCAAAAGGCCTCAATCAATCAACCATTAATCCTATCCAATGTTTTAGTGGGAACCCTGGTTTCATGCAACCCTTGGATCCAAAACCACCTTGTTGAGAATATAGGATCCCTGGTTTCTTTCTCAAAGTAAGCCAACTCTTAAGTACTCTACTTTCTCCAAGTAAAACCTATGGTCTCCCATCTTTTAACAACTATAAAAGCATTGCCAAAAAGGCATTATGAGTTGTAAACCTAATTTTGTGAACATTCTTCTCCGGTAACATTGTATTGCTAACTAGGGCATACAAAACCTTTGCCAGACCAATTCTCGAATACAACTCGTCTGCCTGGAATCCACACTGTATATCCATTTGTTTATAAAATTTATTGGCCACCCTTCTTACCATAGGGTAACTGGGCAGCTTACAGTTTATTTATTTATTATTTATTGGTTTGATTTATATGCCGCCCTTCTCCGGAGACTCAGGGCGGCTTACAATGCGTTAAGCAATAGCCTTCATACTTTTAGTATATACCTGCTTAGTAGGGATTTTGCGTCCCCCCTAAGCGGTGTTCTTTTTTATTCAAAGTCAGCTTATTGCCCCCACACTCTGGGTCCTCATTTTACCTACCTCGGAAGGATGGAAGGCTGAGTCAACCTTGAGCCTGGTGAGATAACTATATGAAATTGTATGAAGATGACGTTCCAGAATGTAGATGCCATTGCAGAACTAGCTCTCTTCTTGGGTTCCAACAGAACAGAAATTAACAGAATAACAGAGTTGGAAGGGACCTTGTAGGTCATCTAGTTCCCCACCCAAGCAGAAGACCCGACATCATTACTGACAGATGGCAGTCCAGTCTCTTCTTGAAAGCTTCTGGTGATGAAGCTCTCACAATTTCTGAAGGCAGCTTGGTTGATTATTCTCACTGTCAGAAAAGTTTCTCCTTATTTCTAGGTTGAATCTCTCCTTGTTCAGTTTCCATCCATTATTCCTTGTCTGGCCTTCGGGTGCTTTGGAAAATAGCTTGACCCCTTCCTCTCTATGGCAGCCCCTCAAATATTGGAAGACTGCTCTCGTGTCACCCTTGGTCCTTCTCTTCACTAGACTAGCCAGGCCCAGTTCCTGTAAGCATTCTTCATATGTTTTAGCCTCCAGTCCCCTAATCATCTTGGTTGCTCCCACAACTTCTAGTTCCCCACCCAAGCAGAAGACCCGACATCATTACTGACAGATGGCAGTCCAGTCTCTTCTTGAAAGCTTCTGGTGATGAAGCTCCCACAACTTCTGAAGGCAACTTCTGTTCCATTGGTTGATTGATCTCGATGTCAGAAATTTTCTCCCTATTTCTAGGTTGAATCTCTCCTTGGTCAGTTTCCGTCCATTATTCCTTGTCTGGCCTTCCAGTGCCTTGGAGAATAGCTTGATCCCCTCCTCTCTGTGGCAGCCCCTCAAATATTGGAAGACTGCTATCTTGTCTCCCCTGGTCCTTTTCCTCAGTAGACCAGCCATGCCCAGTTCCTGCAACCGTTCATCCTATGTTTTATCCTCTGATCCCCTCAACAAGTGAGACTCTTACAATTGGGACTCAGCGTCTAACAAGTCAGGATGTGCCTCCTTCTCTTTGTCAACCCTTGTCTCTGTCTAATGGCAAACCCACTAGTCTGAAGTGTACCTGGCCAGTTTTTGATGGAACCGCGAGTTGTGTGTTCCCTCCGCAGCTGAAGTATACTGCAAACCATCCTTGTCCATGCTATACAAGAACCTGATAGAGAATATCCCCTAATTGCTTCTCCTGGGCAATAAAACCAGCAAAATAATACATATTTAAAAGCCCTCCCATTCTCTAGCTCATTTGCAACACTCACCGCCTGTCTATTATAGCAGTTAGCTTGAATACACATACATGCACTATTTATAAATTAGGCCACAACCAAGCGGAAATTTTTGCAGGAGAGCTTTTCTTTCAAAACTCTCTGTGATACCGACACCGTTCTCATTCTGCTAGGAAAAAAGAAAGAAAGAAAAGAATGTTCTTTAAGGTAAAGGTTCCCCTCGCACATATGTGCTAGTCATTCCCGACTCTAGGAGGCGGTGCTCATCTCCGTTTCAAAGCCGAAGAGCCAGTGCTGTCCGAAGACGTCTCCATGGTCATGTGGCCGGCATGACTCAACGCCAAAGGCGCACGGAACACGGTTACCTTCCACCAAAGGTGGTCTCTATTTTTCTACTTGCATTTTTTACGTGCTTTCGAACTGCTAGGTTGGCAGAACCTGGGACAAGGAACGGGAGTTCACTGCGTTACGCGGCACTAGGGATTTGAACCACCGAAGTGCCGACCTTTCGATCGACAAGCTCAGCATCTTAGCCACTGAGCTACCATGTCCCTTTAAAAACGTTTTTAAAAAATGTTCTTTAAAAACTTCTTAATGTTTAACCGTGAGTGTTGTCTCTCTGATTCTGCAGATGTGAGGATACTAGATCTTTGAGCTGGATGGTTAATATCTGGGATAGGAAGGTCTCATTTCTCAGGTATCTCCAGCAGATGATTTAGGATACATTACTTCTAGATTTCTGACTTATTTTATTGGCGTCCTTGGATCTCAAAACTGTTCAGAAACTCGTGGGAAGCAATCAAACAGTCCCAGGTGTAGGTAGATATAGGTGTAGTACTAAGGGTGATATGATAGAAGTCTTCCAGGACTTGAGGCATTTTTTATATTGCACTAAATCAGGGATCCTCAAACTATGGGCCCTGGGATGGATATGTGCAATGAACATTTATGTTATTGCAGAGTCTTCCCCTTTGGGGTCTTTTTGTGTGGGTCGGAGGGGGGCAAAAATTCCGACTTGGGGTCTGCTTCAGCCTCCTGGTGTGGGGCTTTGGGCGAAGGCTGGAGGGAAGAGACACTGGTGGCAAAGAGCTGGAGGGCCTTGTTCCAGTGGGACTGCATCATGGCCTGGAACTGGCTGACCATCTCAGCCCGCTGAGCCTCCAGGCGCCGGTACCTGGCCTTGAACTCCCGCAGGTCTTCCCTCTGCTTGGAAAGCCTATGCTCCTAGTCCTCAGTGAGGTGCTTCTGCTGAGCCTCCTTCTCGGTCAGATCCAATTTGAACTGAGCTGTTTTGGCAACTCTTTCTCCTGGTGGCTGCTTAGCTCCAACAACTGCTTCCTGTTGGGGCCCTAAAGAGCCCAGGTGGACAGGCAAGGAGTGGCTGGGAGGGGAGGGGCGAGTAGAGGCTGACGAGGTGCCCCTCAACGTGAGTGACATCAAGTTGGCCCTGCCCACCCAGTCACATGACCACCTAGCCACGCCCACCCAGCCGGTCATTAAGCAGATCGTATTAGTGGTCCATGGGATTTGAAAGTATGAATTTAGTGGTCCCTGAGGTCCGAAAGGTTGGTAAGCCCTGTTCTAGTGTGTAAGTGTACATCGGCAAAAGAAAGGATCAGCCTTTCTCAACGTCCATGTCAAATTTCCCCCAGTCTCTTACATTAGCGCTCTGTCTGGCTTCGAAGAGAACTATGAATGGTAGGCCAAAGATGATATGCAAATGAGCTGTTAATAATTCATCACCGATTTGAGCGAGACCGTGGTGGGATACCGCTTGCAGAGCCATTCCTTCTGTCAAGTACGTTCATGGGTCCTCTCCGCAGTCCATCAAGGTGTCTTTCGGAAGATAAAATTAGCCAGCCTGGCTTTTGACTTTCAGACCATAATGGTGGCATATGGCATCTTAAGACCCTGGTGACGTCTCCCTGCAATTCACTTCGCATTAACAAGCAAGAAACAGAAGGGAGGAAGGGAGGAGAGATGGGCTCCCTGTTCCAGTTCACTCCTTGTCTCGGTGAATTATTTATTAACCTCCTTGTTTATTCCCTTCTCTCTTGTCTTCTCCGGTGGTGAGATTATGCATAATCAGAGCCATTGAGATGATCCATAAGCACAATTATCCGGTGGTGTCTGCTTTGTTGGAAATTTAGATCAGGGCATTCAAGCCAACGCATTCAAAGTTTGGGGAGGGGAGTTTGGGGGAGATTATAAGTGACATTCATACTCATTCATGGATCATAGCATTAGAGAGTTAGAAGGAACCAAGGTGAACATCACAGCGTACTTGCTGAGTGTTACTAATGCAGGATCCTGCTAGAACATCATTGTCCAGCTAAGAATAGCCCACAGCATCCCTAGGCAATTCTCTAGGCTCTTTATTAAACTTCCTTCTCTACAATTTTCACATATTGGTTTCAGGCCATCTATCTGGAGTCCTCAGAATGCTATTATACCTTTTGTCCCCAAAGTTTTTTTTTCAAAAGAAAACTGGACTATGTTTTTTTCTTGACATCTATGGAGATTCTCAGTCATGGTTGTCCCAAAGATGCTTTTTCCAAGAGGCAACTGGACTTTCTTGTTTTTCTTTGAAGATGTTTTGTATCTCATCCAAGAAGCTTCTTCAGAACTTCTTCTTCCAAAGTCTATGGAGGTTCTCAGTCATCCAGGTCATAGTTGTCCCAAAGATGTTTTTTCCAAGAGGCAACTGGACTTTCTTGTTTTTCTTTGAAGATGCTTTGTATCTCATCCAAGAAGCTTCTTCAGAACTTCTTCCAAGGTCTATGGAGATTCTCAGTCATCCAGGTCATAGTTGTCCCAAAGATGCTTTTTGGATGAGAAGTGAAACGCCTTCGAGGAAAAACAAACTCCAGGTGCCTTTTGAAAAAAATAAAAAACATTTGGGACAACCATGACCTGGATGACTGAGAATCTCCATAAATATTATACCTCTTCTTCATCTTCTCTTCCCAAAGCTCCATGTGCTCAGATGTTCCAGCCATTCCCTATAAGATTTAGTTTCCAGATTCTCCACAACTACAATTTAGCATCTCTGGAACTCCTACAAGGGCACAGTCCTGGTAGGTAGGATAAAGCTGAACACGCCTACACCTGTATGAAGTTCTTCTCCCTCTCAAGGTGTTCTACAGCATGTGACATTGAGTCAATATCCAGTTGGTCAGGGAAATACTTTAAGAGCTGACCAGCTGCTACAATGATATAAGGCAGGGAATGAGTCGGCAAAGTTTTTGGACTGATACGACTTTAAGAGGCTGTATATATAAGAGAAGCCCTGTGAGGGGGTACGTCTCTCCATGTGTGCTTCCGTGCTATAGTTGATGATTGATTGCCTGACTTTGCCTAGTATGTGTATGTATATATTCCTTATAGATAAACCACTATTTAAAAGACAAAACTTTTTACTGTATTTTGCTCCTGGGTTGTCTCAAAATAGCCACACTGTGCTCACTTTGACACAGTTTTTAGAGATGTTTGCAATGGGGTAACCAAACAAAAGGATATAGAGGTGTCCCTTATACAAAATCAACTTCCACAGATCATAATTCTGGAGGAGTAAGCTCATATTCTAAAGAAGACCCTTCTTCGTTTTTTTCCAATGCAATGAAGGAGATTTCAATTTCAATAATTCTTTAGATGCCTGAGACATTCTCGTTGCCTGAAGACCTCAACAATCCTTGACTCCTGCTGTCATTTTTGCCCGCAACTATGATCCTCCCCTACTCCTTTACCGTGTCTTGTGCCTCTGCTGGTCTCCATCTCTTTCTCTTCCTCCCAGAGCAGCTAACATCTTGTTTACTCTTGATGTAGAAATAAAGAAATTTCATTTCCGATGCACATTTGCTTTCTGCTGTCATCACACACAACAGTAGGGAGAGAGGAAAAAAAAAAGAGAGAGAAAGGATGCTACTTCAAAGGCGCCAGTCATCTTGAAATCAAGAACACTGAGCAGACAAAAGGCCGTTCAAAGTGGGCTCCCCCCTCCCACACATGAGTGTGTCGTCTAGACGGTAGGACCAATTTCTTGATTACTCGTCTATTTTACTCAGGAAGAGCATCCCCAGGGAAAAGTTGAAGGAAGAGGTGGAATCAGCTTTCACACATGACGAAAGGGGTATTGGCAATGGAGGTATATCAACCAGTCCTTCAAATCCCCACCTCACAAATCCTTCAATCCTAGAAATCCTACAATAATCCTAGAATAAAGTCCTAGAATACGTAATGCAGTTTCCTTCTTCTTCTTCTTCTTCTTCTTCTTCTTCTTCTTCTTCTTCTTCTTCTTCTTCTTCTTCTTCTTCTTCTTCTTCCTCTTCTTCTTCTTCTTCTTCTTCTTCTTCTTCTTCTTCTTCTTTCTCCTCCTCCTCCTCCTCTTCCTCCTCCTCCTCCTCCTCTTCCTCCTCGTTATCAATGGTGTTGGGTCCTGTAGTTGGTTGGAGAGGCTGCCATAGATAAGTAGGGGTTGACCTATTTGACTTCATATGCAATTCCTATTGTACCATACTGCTAACAATGGTGATAGGGCTGTATGGAGCCATCAATCAACTTCCTTGGAGAAAGGGCTGTTGATCTGCTTTTTTAAGAAAGAAGGACTAGGGGTGATTTGATAGCAGTCTTCCAATATTTGAGGGGCTGCCACAAAGAACAGGGAGTCAATCTGTTCTCCAAAGCACCTGAAGGCAGGACAGGAAACAACGGATGGAAACTAATCAAGGAGAGAAGCAACCTAGAACTAAGGAGAAATTTCCTGACAGTGAGAACAATTAACCATTGGAAGAGCTTGCCTCCAGAAGTTGTGGGTACTCCATTACTGGAGACTTTCAAGAAGAGATTGGACAACCATTTATCAGGAATGATATGGTATTTTGAGCTGTGTGTCGGTGTGTTTTGCAGACCTTGCTACTCGTGCAAGGATTTATTCTCTCTTCTTCAACTTTTCACCTTTTATGTAGAGTTGGATTAAACATGCTTTGCTTCAGTCTTCTGAGTGCCCTTCCATTTTAAAGAAAGCAGGAGACAAGCCCAGACAATATGATGGAAAATGTAGTTACTTTTTTTCATGATAGAATATGGGCAGCCGCTTAGAATATCTTGAAATAAATATATTTCAAGAACATACGGTGTGGGTTACAAGGTTTAGAAATGTAGAATTCTCCAGGAAAAAATCCAAATGCACAACACGCAAATATATGCTGCAATCATTTTTTATTACTGCGTTGTTAAAAAAGAAAAGAAAAGAGGAGTATCACAGAATAAAAACAGAGATGGAAGGGACTTGGAGGTCTTGTAATCCAACTCCCTGCTCAAGCAGGAAACCCTATACCATTTTAGACAAGTGGCTGTCCAGTCTCTTCTTGAAAGCTTCCAGTGATGAAACACTTACAACTTCTGAAGGCAAGTCGTTCCATTGGTTGGTTGTCCTCACTCTCAGGAAATTTCTCCTTAGCTCTACGTTGCTTCTCTCCTTGATTAATTTCCATCCATTGTTTCTTGTCGTGCTTCCTGGTACTCTGGAAAATAGGTTGACCCCTTCAAATATTAATTGTTGTTGTTATTAGTTGCAAAGTCGTGTCTGACCCATCACAACCCCATGGACAATGTTCCTCCAGGCCTTCCTGTCCTCTACCAACCCCCGGAGTCCATTTAAGCTCACGCCGACTGCTTCAGTGACTCCATCCAGCCACCTCGTTCTCTGCCGTCCCATTCTTCTTTTGCCCTCCATTGTTCCCAGCATTAGGCTCTTCTCCAGGGAGTCCTTCCTTCTCATTAGATGGCCAAACCATTTGAGTTTCCTCTTCAGGATCTGGCCTTCTAAAGAGCAGTCAGGGTTGATCTCCTCTAGGACTATTATTATCATATTGTAATATTAAAAAAATGTTAAAAAATATTTGCTTGCCTCAGCTTTATGGGAAATGGGAAGGGGAGTTTGCAAACAGAAGACTGAATTTAAATCATCCCTCCTCTTGCAAAAGTCAAAGGTTGGGAGATATGGACATCTTCCACGTTTGCCACGCCACAACCGATCGTTTTCCACAAAGTGCTCCGTGGAGGACATCAAGGATCGGCTGAGTTCCAAATCGCCGCACCCTCCAATAGCAGTTCATACCATTGGATAGTTTTGCAGAGGAGCTGACAATCCATCTCTGTCAGCCAGCCGCCGCCAAGGAATGGCGATATTTACGAGGGATACTTACTGCATTCAGAGATTTTCCCAGCTGTTCCGATCTCAGTGTAAATATGGACAGTCCCATTCATCATCTGCTTTCCTTCTTCGGCACGCATCTCGAAGATGGGACTGGGATGATTTACTGCCCACAGCTAGAACTGCTGTAGCTTTTTTCTCTGAGACATCAGCATTTATAGAAAACACACATTCACACACAGAGAAACATATACAAACCCGTTGGGTACAGGTAGTCCTCAACATATGGCCGTAATGGAGCCTGCTCCTTACAGTTGTATGTTGTAATGATGTTGGAGAGAGACCGGCCAAAATAAGGGAAGGTGTCAAGCCGGGAAGTAGTCTGGAATCTTTATGTAGTCACAAGAAAGCAAGGTCTAATCTCTCTTGAATGCTGTTGAACCTTATCTAGTCTGGCTCTGGTGCAAACCGCCAGTCTGGGAAGATTCCTGCAAAACAGGCAGGAGCAATAAAGTAGCTAATTGAACTGTTCACCTCTGGATCTGGCTCTCTGCATCTGGCATGGTTGCAAAATGGGTTGGTCACATGATCCACCCACCCACCCCCTTTTTTTTTTCTTGCAGTGGTCATTAAGAGAACACAGCAGTCATAAACTGAACATTGCAATAGTTAAGCAAATGCTACGGTCATTAAGCAGATTAATGGTTTCCTGTGGGTGCAAAGAGGAAGTAAGTGTCGGTTTTGAACGACAACATCATAAAACCAGAGGTGGGTTTTTCAGCAGGTTCTGACCAGTTCTGGAGAACCGGTAGCGGAATTTTTGAGTAGTTCGGAGAACCGGTAGTAAAAATTCTGACTGGCCCCGCCCCCCCATCTATTCTCTGCCTCCCGAGTCCCAGCTGATTGGGAGGAAATGGGGATTTTGCAGTAACCTTCCCCTGGAGTGGGGTGGGAATGGAGATTTTACAGTATCCTTCCCCAGCCACGCCCACCAAGCCACACCCACCAAGCCATGCCACGCCCACCAAGTCACAGCCACAGAACCAGTAATAAAAAAAAAATTGAAACCCACCACTGCATAAAACACAGTCCTCTACAAATTGCCATTGATGATCCATTGTTGGACCCTTCGTGTTGGCCCTAACAGAGCTGTTTTGCTTTTACTTTACTTTTATTTAATTTGTATACCGCCCTACTCCCGAAGGACTCAGGGCGGTGAACAGCCAACAGTAAAATACATACATACAAAATTTAAAAAACAGAACTAAAATCAAATTAAATAATTTGGCCCAGACAGATTAAAACCCCAATCAATTTAAAACTGATTTAAACTTTGAAAATTAAAAGATATTGAAAATATTAAAATTGTTTAAAAATTGTTTAAAAAGAGGGAGAAAGTTAGGCCAGGCCCGCCTGGTGGAATAAAAAAGTCTTAAGAGCGTGGCGGAAGGTACGCAGATCCAGGATCCTCCGTATCTCTGGGGGGAGCTCGTTCCAGATAGTAGGTGCCCCAACAGAGAAGGCTCTCCCCCTGGGGGGGCCGCCAGTCAACATTGTTTGGCCGACGGCACCCGGAGGAGCCCCTCTCTATCTATGGGAGCGTACCGGCCGGTGGGAGGCTATTGGTGGTAGTAGGCGGTCCCGCAAGTTTTCTTGTATACTTTTGGTTTATTGAAAGTCCTTGTACACAAGAACTTTTTTCTTGCATCCTTTGAGTTTACTAAAGGATACTAAAAGATACTAGAATTTACTAAAACTTTGATCCTATTAAAATTCCAATTATTTATTTACCCTCCCCAAACATGAAAACAGAAAGACAAGATTTAAAATACAGGAAAAACCCAAATTGAAACAGTAAATGAGATGGGGATATAGAATAGGAATAGGAATAGGAATAGGAATAGGAATAGGAATAGGAATAG
>NW_026844067.1:975748-1011961 GCF_029531705.1 Pantherophis guttatus | reverse complement strand
ATAGAATAGAATAGAATAGAATAGAATAGAATAGAATAGAATAGAATTCTTTATTGGCCAAATGTGATTGGACACACAAGGAATTTGTCTTGGTGCCTATGCTCTCAGTGTACATAAAAGAAACGATACGTTCATCAAGAATCATAAGGTACAACACTTAATGATAATCATAGGTTACAAATAAGCAATCAAATCATATTAGGAAACAGTCAGTATAAATCGTAAGGATACCAGCAACAACGTTCCAGTCATGCAGTCATAAGTGGGAGGAGGTAGATGATAGGAACGATGAGAAGACTAATAGTAATAGTAATGCAGACTTAGTGAATAGTTTGACAGTGTTGAGGGAATTATTTGTTTAGCAGAGTGATGGCGTTTGGGGAAAAACAGTTCTTGTGTCTAGTTGTTCTGGTGTGCAGTGCTCTATAGCGTCGTTTTGATGAGGAAATTCACCGGCTTCTACAAGCCGTAGCGATTGCTTAGAAATTTGGCCACCTTTACAGTTTGAATTGGAATTTGCTAACATAATGCAAAAAAAGAAGCAGGAAGCGAGGACAAGAAATTGGTTATTTTGGGGGGGGGAAGTCTGCCGTCCCATTTCTGTTTTGAGCTCCTCGATTGTAACGGTTGTGTTTCTCTCTTGTTCATCCTGAAAGGACTTGCCGTGTGAGAGTAATTACGCCTTGATATGAAGACCAAGGATTTGGATGCCTGGAACCGCACAGGGATGAGCAAGGTTAATTAATAGTGAGTGGAGGAGATTACATGTGCTTCTCTACAAAAACTTTTTCTCACACACAGCAGCTCGGAAGACTGACGTGCCTTTTTTTGTTTCGTGCGGCGCTCTTTCGTTCCTTTGTCGCAATTCTGCAGCAATCCAGCTTCTTACTCTTCGGTGCAATTCTTGAAACGTTTCAGTTGGCCTTCTGCCCTCCTGCTTCTCCGGCAAAATGCCAAGCCCCCAAAAATAGCAATGTTCAGGACACGGCCAACCTTTTATGAATAAGCAGAGAATCGCTCCACGGTGCCACATGAAAACTTCTGACGGACGGTGTGAGCAGCGCATGACCCAAGAGTTGGAAGCGGTTCAGGAAACAGGTCGCAGCTCTCCGTTCTCCCAGGGTGCCACGTTTATGGAAGGGAACAAAAGGAAGAATAGCAAGGAGGCTGCTGATTAGCAATTGAGCTAATGAAAAGCCGTTCTTGGTTTGGTGGCAGCCACTGAGTCCTCAGAAGAATGGACCGGAGAAGATTTATTTCTCCATGGTGGCCCACCTTAAACTATTAAGGTGTTCTACTGAGAAGATGCATTAACAGATTAACAGAGTTGGAAGGGACCTTGTAGGTCATCTAATCCAACCCCCCGCCCAAGCAGGAGAATCTACACCATTTCTGTCAGATGGCAGTCCAATCTCTTCTTGAAAGCCTCCAGTGATGAAGCTCCCACAACTTCTGAAGGCAACTTCTGTTCCATGGGTTGATTGTTCTCACTGTCAGAAAAATTTTCTCCTTATTTCTAGGTTGAATCTCTCCTTGCTCAGTTTCCATACATCGTGCCTTGTCTGACCTTCAGGTTCCTTGAAAAATAGCTTGACCTCTTCCTCTCTATGGCAGCCCCTCAAATATTGGAAGACTGCTCTGGTGTCTCCCTTGGTCCTTCTCTTCACTAGACTAGCCAGGCCCAGTTCCTGTAAGCGTTCTTCATATGTTTTAGCCTCCAGTCCCCTAATCATCTTGGTTGCTCTTCTCTGCACTCTTTCTAGAGTCCTTTTTATAGTGTGGTGAGCAAATCTGGATGCAGTATTCTAGGCGTGGTCTTACTAAGACTTTACAGAGTGGTCTTAGTACCTCCCTTGATCTTGATGAAGGTAGAACCAAATCTAGAGATGTATTGATCCTGGATCAAAAGGGGATAGAATTTCCCCTTGTTCCTCTCCTTTTCTGACATTTAGGACACTTGTACAAATCGCTTTGCTTGCTGGTATCAAAACGTGATACCTTCCTTTCCCTAAACTTAGTGTAATGTATAATCCCACTGCCAGTGAGATATTTCCGGCAATATTGATTTGGCTACTTGTTTAGTTGTAAGTGGTTAAAATGCTGGGCTTTTCAGCTGGAAAGCCAGCAGCCTGGGTTTGAGACCTATGCTCCACACAACAGGATGAGCTCCCATCCTTGCTCCAGCTCCTGCAGTTCAAAAACATGCAAATGCAAGTAGATAAATAGGCACCCCTTCGGTGGAAAGGTAACAGCGCTCTGTAATGTCATGCTGGCCATATGACCACAGAAACATCTTCGGACAGTGCTGGTTCAATTGTCTTGAAACGTTAGATGAGCACTGCCCCTTAGAATTGGCTACTAGTGGAGTAAAATCCTCAGGGATTCCTTTACCAGTCTAAAATAAGGGAGGATCTCTCTCATGAGGTGGCTCAGAGGGACGCGGTGGCTGAGTGGCTAAGACGCTGAGCTTGTCGATCGAAAGGTCAGCAGTTCAGCGGTTCGAATCCCTAGTGCCACGTAATGGGGTGAGCTCCCGTTACTTGTTGCAGTTTCTGCCAACTTAGCAGTTCGAAAGCATGTAAAAAGAAATGCAAGTAGAAAAACAGGGACCACCTTTGGTGGGAAGGGAACAGCGTTCCATGCGCCTTTGGCATTGAGTCATGCCAGCCACATGACCACGGAGACGTCTTCGGACAGCGCTGGCTCTTCGGCTTTGAAACAGAGATGAGCACCGCCCCCTAGAGTCAGGAACGATTAGCACATATGTGTGAGGGGAACCTTTACCTTATCTCTCATGGATTGCACATGTTGTGGGCATGTTGTCCATGATTTATCTATTACCCCAGCCTTCCTTTCTGATCCATCAACCTCACTTCGCCAGGGGAAAAAAAATCTAGAGTAGCAGCACCCCTTTGAAGCTTTGGAGAGTTGAAATATTAACACGGGCAGTCAGCTAGACTAAATTTATATTGAACTGCCTCTCTCTTAAATAAAGCATGCATCTGAGCATCCTCTTAGGAGTGCAAGTATTGAAAAGGATGTTTGCGACCCATACATAATATCCAATCTGCGCCTTTGACATCACCTGGAGTATCTTCCTAAGAGCTGTATAGACCTGAGAAGCCTATTCATAAAATGTAATGAATCTGGACTGTTGAAGAATAGATCCCCGTTGTTGTTGTTGTTGTTGTTGTTGTTGTTGTTGTTGTTGTTGTTGCATTCTGTGTTTGTGTACTGTCCCACATTAACGCCAAGGCTCTATCAGGGCAGGTGAGATATAAGTGAGATATCTGTCTGTCCAATCTGTCGATTGGACAACATTCTCAAAAGACATCAGTTAGTCCAAATGCTTTTTGATTAAGATGGCAAAAGGCTCAACTCAACTATGGGGTAATTTCCTCCCCCTCTTCCTCCTCCTTCTCCTCTTCCCTCTTTCTCTTCCTCCTCCTCCTCCATCTTCTTCTCTTTTCTCCTCCTCCTCCTCCTCCATCTCCATCATTTCTGCTCATTGTCTTTCTCCGTCTCTTCCATCCTCTCCTCCTCTGATCATCATCTTTATCTTTCTCCTTCTCCTTCCGTCTCCTCCTGCTTCTTATTCTTCTCCTCCTTCTCCTCCTCTTCCATCTTCTTTTTTTCCTCCTCCTCCATATGAATTGCACCTTTACTGTAAATTCAGATAAACAGAAAGCAAAAGAATTGAAGAAATATGAAATTATTTTTGGACAGGAGAGCTAAAACCCACATGCTTGTTTAGATGCGTACAGAACGAATGGGCTCCGTGTGCCTTGGCCTTCCTTCCTTCCTTCCTTCCTTCCTTCCTTCCTTCCTTCCTTCCTTCCTTCCTTCCTTCTGCAACCTCTCTGGCTTCCCCACTTTCGTTTTACCCCAAAAGAACAGCAAAAGGCAGTCTTGGAGGTTGCAAGAGATGCCGAAATGCTAAATTGCACCCAACCATCTTAAGTCGCTTTCTCTCCCTTTCTGTCTGTCTCCCTCCCTCTCTCTCTTTCTCTCTCTGTCTGTCTCGCTCTCTCTGCCACTTTCTCTCTCTCTCCCTCCCTCCCTCTCTCTCTTTCTCTTTCTCTTTCTCTGTCTCTCTCTGTCTCTCTCTCTCTGTGTCTCTCTCTGTGTCTCTGTCTCTCTGTTTCTGTCTCTCTGTGTCTCTCTCACTTTCTCTCTCTCTCCCTCCCTCCCTCCCTCTCTCTTTTTCTCTGTCTCTCTCTCTCTCTCTCTCTCTCTCTGGGTCTCTCTTTTTTCTCTCCCTCCCTCCCTCCCTCCCTCTTTCTCTCTCTCTTTCTGTCTCTCTCTGTGTCTCTCTCTCTCCCTCCCTTCCTCTCTCTCTCTCTCTCTCTCTGTGTGTGTGTGTGTGTGTGTGTGTGTGTCTCTCTCTCTCTGTCTCTCTCTCTCTCTCCCTCCCTCCCCCCCTCTCTCTGTCTCTGTCTGGCTCGCTCTCTCTCTCTCCCCCCCACTCCAAAATAAAATTTAAAAACCTGCTCCTTCTGCCACACAAATGAAGTCTTCAAGGAGGAATTCAAACAGAAATCTCTTTTTGCCAGGAAATAAACCTGTCAGGAAAACTGGAAGATAGATTTTGATCACTTGTCTTCATTTCTTCTGCCGCCTGTGTACCTAATTTTGTAGGAGTGCTGAATAAGCTTAAGCCTGCATGTTTCTACCGTTTGCATCCAGCTAAGAGCACAAACCTATTTACTCAGCCCATCTGGGATTCAATACTCCCTAATGGTAGGGTACAAAAATCTGGATAACCACTAAATGACAGAAAGAATTAAGAGTTTGTGCCGTCATACCGGGCTGTCATCGAATGAGAATTTTGCACTTGGACATGGAAACCTACATATGAGGCTATAAGTCATTTAAAAAAAAAAAAAGATGGAGTTGAGAAGAAACACAATTCAGGCAAGGAGAGACAACTGTTGTGCTGTGCTTATCATTTAGGAATGCAGTTGCCATCTCTGTGACCTTTAGTCGTACTGGCAGGAGGGGGATGACATTAGCAATCTCGTGAAAAAAAATTCGTTGAGTAGATATCAGCAACCTTCTGAGATGATGGGCATCAAACTGTGAGATAGGCCAGCTTGAAAATCAGGAACAACTAGCCTAAATTCATATGCCTGGCTTCGGCTTAAAGCCGAAGGTTGCGCAAGGGAAGGAAACAAAGACTTCCGAGAAAAAAAATTCTGTACAGGTAGTCCTTGACTTAAGACCACAAGGGAACCCCAGATTTCTGTTGCTAAGTGAGATCATTGGTCAGTGAGCTTTGCCATTTTACGACCTTTCTTGCCGCTAAATGAACGGTTGCAAGTTTACTTGTTTGGAGTGTATCCTGCCCTTAAGCAACATAGGATAGGATGGGATAGGATAGGATAGGATAGGATAGGATAGGATAGGATAGGATAGGATAGGACAGAAGATGGAAAGGAAAGGAAAGGAAAGGAAGATGGATTAGAATAGAATAGAAAATAGAACGGAGCAGAAAGGAATGGAACAGAACAGAAGATGAAATGGAATGGAATGGAATGCAGAATAGAATAGAATAGAATAGAATAGAATAGAATAGAATAGAATAGAATAGAATAGAATAGAATAGAATAGAATAGGAGAATGGGAATGGGAATGGGAATGGGAATGGGAATGGGAATGGGAATGGAATAGAATATGGAATAGCATAGCATAGCATAGCATAGCATAGCATAGAATATGGAATAGAATAGAATTAGAATAGGATAGGATAGGATAGGATAGGATAGAATAGAATAGAATAGAATAGAATAGAATAGAATAGAATAGAATAGAATAGAATAGAATAGAATAGAATAGGAGAATGGGAATGGGAATGGAATAGAATATGTAATAGAATAGCATAGCGTAGCATAGCGTAGCATAGCATAGCATAGCATAGCATAGCATAGCATAGCATAGCATAGCATAGCATAGAATAGAATAGAATAGAATAGAATAGAATAGAATAGAATATGGAATAGAATTTAATTAGGATAGGATAGGATAGAATAGAATAGAATGTGGAGTGGAGTGGAATGGAATGGAATGGAATGGAATGGAATAGAATTAGAATGGGATGGGATGGGATGGGATGGGATGGGATGGGATGGGATGGGATGGGATAGGATAGAATTCTTTATTGGCCAAGTGTTTTGGCCAAGGAATTTGTGTGATGTGCTGTACCCTCCTCAGCAGGTTTGAAATCATGTTGTAGCTGCTATATCACACACACACACACACCAAATCGCACACTCAATCACCCTGTCCTGCCCTTGATAGAAAGAAGCTTGTATTTGTGAGGCTTTTAGGAAGGCAGCTGGTTCTCCTCTGCTCTCTTCTGCTACTAGCCGGCTGCTGAAATGTTTACTTCCTGTCACCTTGAACACCGTATCCCCACTTTGAAGGAGGAACAAGTGTCCCCAGTATAAAAATAAAAGAGACTTCAGCAGCCTCAGGGAAAGAAGGTGCAACCAGCTGCAGCCTCTCTGCCGGGATGCAGAGAATCATGGAAAGGTTATTGATTCCCCTCCCCCCCGCTAAAGAACCCCTCTGCCTCAACCGCTTGCCAGCCGAGTTGTCGAAAAGCCATGAATTATGAACCCGCAGGAGCCTTTTTAATTGGGGGAACTGTGGGTTAATAATTTAGCAAAGGTGCTGGAGAGGAAGAAGGCATGAGAACCTGGAGCCTAGCTCCCGGGTGTCACAGCACAAAAATAACTTGGAATTTAGGAGCCTTCGGAGATGAGACTTGGAGACTATTTGTCAGGGTTCCAAGTAAGACCCCCAACGAAAGAAAACTCTGAGGCTTGAGTTTCCTCAAAGTTCCATTTTATTAGAGATGTCATATTGGCACATCTGGGGAAACCCGAATATGAAAGCTTCCAGGTTTTCCCCACCCAAAGGAAAGTTCAAGTTCCTGTCCAACACCCACATGTCCATTAAATGGTCCAATCCAAGCACTATCGTAACTGGAGTTCCCTCCCAGTTCCAGCCCTCCAGGTGCAGGGCAAGATGACCTTGACTCTCTGAGAAAGGAATGTTGTTATGACTATATATTTATTTTATTTATTTATTTTATTAAATTTCTTTTTTTTTTAAATTAAATTTTTATTAAATTTCTATACCGCCCTTCTCCCAAAGGACTCAGGGCGGTGAACAGCCACAAGATAAAACACATAAATACAAAAATTTAAATACATCACCTTGGCTCCATACAATCCCCCCTCCTAGTTTCCCCAGTACTCAATGTGGCAGGCCTGAAGATCCAATGAAAAAGATGGCTTCCAGGCTTGACACTATTGTGGTTTCAGCCTATATTGGTGGATCGTCCAATGCTTTTGAAGCCACACTGATTTGTGCAAATGTGCTGGAAGGTTCTTCTTCTCCAAGGAACCTTTCATGGTTTGACCCTTGGTGGAAAACTTTGCATCCTTGAAAGTTGCCCTGTTATTGTCATGCGCCAAGGAAAATCAGGAGATCCGGATAGTTCAAATGGGTACAAGCTTAAGTTCTCTACAAGAATCTTAACTACTAATGACTGAGGGGAATTCACAGGAGAGAAGAGTAGAAGGAATTCAAGGTGGGATGGACTTAGATCTCTTGTGGGCATGAAGGGACTCAGGACTAATGACATGTTTGATCCCTCCCTGGTCATCTCCTACAGTTATGGGTGAATGTGGTTCCAAGCATCACCTGGTAATCCTTAGAAGGGGAACATTTTTGGCAAGGAGGGTTTGAAAAATGCTTACCTTGTTTTTGAGTTTTGGTAAGGTCCCACCGAGGGGCTCCCTTCTTAATGGAATTCTTCCTGCTAAGCAGACTTTCATTTAAGCCCATTGCTTCCCTAATAATAGACAGAAAGAGAAAGGATGCATTGATAAAGCAGAATATTTTTAGCTTGGTTGTTTTCTTGCAGATATTTCCGGACCCAAGTAGGTAACATCATCAGTGCTAGAAGGAAATAGGGTTTGCAGGGAGGAGGAGAAGGATGAGGAATGAGGAGGAGGAGGAAGGAGGAGGAGGAGGAGGAGGAGGAGGAGAGAGGAGGAGGAGGAGGAAGAAGAAGAAGAAGAAGAAGAAGAAGAAGAAGAAGAAGAAGAAGAGAAGAAGAAGAAGAAGAAGAAGAAGAAGAAGAAGAAGAAGAATTCCAATGAACTGTGAGGTCCTTGGTGCTCTCTGAGCTTGGTTGTTTTCTTACAAAGATTTCACTACCCCTAGTAGTGCTCCCTAGTTTGGGCTACAAAATGTCAGAAAGGATGCACTATGGGAAATGGAGAAAGTAAGCCAACACCCAAACTGAGAAATTAAAGTCAGGAAAAGCCACTCTTCAATTATCGAACCCAATCCATTTCTACTCAACTGAAAGCATCCAGGCAGAAAAAGTTCATCCTATCTTCAGATCGGTTTAAGAAGCTCTTGTTTGGACGAGCGAATTCCGTTCAAAGCCCGCGATTCAATCAAATTGCCTTCGGATCACATTGTTAGACGAAAACCTTGCCCGGCCCTGATAAATGCAATAAATAGATAAGGGGGCATATTAATCTGATAAAGCGGCTGAATTTCTCAGCGGCGTGTTGGGAAGCGGTATCTTTCGATCACGCGTGCCATTTCAATCCCCTCTTCCTCTTTCTCTCTCTTTTAATCTTCCTGACATAGGAGAACAGATTTGCGTGACGAGACACCCGTTACTGTTTGCACCGTGTGGAATAATTAAATTTGCATCGCTCTCCGTCGCTCGATCAGCCATTTGGTTGGAAATGTATCACCGGGGCTCGAACTCAGGAAAGAGTTTTGCTCTGCAAAGAAGAACACTCGGATGAGAGGTAGGAGGATTTCTGAACACACATAGACACACACACATAGACACACACATACAGAGACACAAACAAGACACACACACACAAATACTTAACCAAAAACTGTGTGAGCCAAACTAGGCATGACAAGCCCTCGCGCTCAGCATGTGGTATGCCTGCTTCTGCCAAACCTTTGATTGATTTGCATAAGTGTATTGTGTGAACATAACCACTGTGTACCCCGGAGAGGGATTATAAAGATCAGTGTTCCTGTGGATTACGGTGGCCTTGTTTCCTCAGCCAGACTGTCAGTCATTCTGCAAAAGGGAAGCTGCTAAGAACACCCTTAGACAGGGCTGTCTAATCTCAAAAGTATGATTTTCAGCAGCAAAAACTACCCCCGCGAAGTTCTTCCAAACACTGTCATTTTCTCGCTGATCCCAAATGGTCTGCTTTCTGCAATTCTACCCTTTTTTTCCTTCCTTCCTTCCTTTCTTCCCCACCCCACCTCCTTCCTCTTCTCTCCACATCTCCCCTCCTCCTTCTCATACCTGAGTGGAAACGTAATGGAGTTGCATTAAAAAATGTTTCCACTCCCCGAGACGCCATCCATCAAGACACGGTGTTTCTTCTGCAGAAATGAATCCATTTCAGCCAAAGATGCAGATAAATCAATTTAAGTGGGAGATTTCTTGACGTTTTAATTCAAATTAAGTCTACTTTGTTCAATTAAAAGGGGGGGGGGGAATGAAACTCCTAAGTAGCGGGAGGGGAAGAACAGAAATCAGGGGCAGAAGAGAAAGGGTGGGGCTGAAAAACTCAGGGAGAACTTTAACCCCAAGAAGTTGTGGTGCTGGATCCATGCTTAGACTGAGATTAAAATATGCACCTAATAACCAGCTACCAGGGTTGAAAATGATTTCACTTTATGGTTCTTGATGAATGTATCTTTCTTTTATTTACACTGAGAGTGTATGCACCAAAACAAATTCCTTGTGTGTCCAATCACACTTGGCCAATAAAGAATTCTATTCTATTCTATTCTATTCTATTCTATTCTATTCTATTCTATTCTATTCTATTCTATTCTATTCTATTCTATTCCATTCCATTCCATTCCATTCCATTCCATTCCATTCCATCCTAGTCTAGTCTAGTCTAGTCTAGTCTAGTCTAGTCTAGTCTAGTCTAGTCTACTTTACTCTACTCTACTCTACTCTACTCTACTCTACTCTACTCTACTCTACTCTATCTTTTATTCTATTCTATTCTATTCTATTCTATTCTATTCTATTCTATTCTATTCCCTTATTTATCTGTGGTATTCATTTTATCTGTGGCAGAACCTGGAGTGCGGGAAGCAAAGTATGCAAAGCTTGACCATCTCATCTTGCAAATTTTATAGTGAGTTTTATAGAGTGTTTTACTCAATGCCATGGTCAATCCCAGATGCCCTGCAACCCCCCTCGGCAAAAATCCTCAGCTGGGAGACAACCTTCTAAAAACCTGACTAGAGTGTTGAACATCACATCAATCACTGCACTGTCAGGCAACCAGAAATTAAAATCGATACAGTGTGCTAGAGTTAAGTTGATGTAGAAGATGTAGGAGAAGAGCAAGCAAAGTTGGGGTGGTGGTGAAGTGAAATGAGTCATCAGTCTAGAATCTTTTTGTTGTTAGTCGCGAAGTCTTGTCCAACCTATCGTAACCCCATGGACAATGTTCTTCCAGGCCTTCCTGTCCTCTACCATCCCCCGGAGTCCATTTAAGCTCACGCCGACTGCTTCAGTGACTCCATCCAGCCACCTCATTCTCTGCCGTCCCCTTCTTCTTTTGCCCTCCATCGTTCCCAGCATTAGGCTCTTCTCCAGTGAGTCCTTCCTTCCTTCTCATTAGGTGGCCAAAGTATTTGAGTTTCATCTTCAGGATCTGGCCTTCTTACGTTCACACAAACAGTCTTAATATTCAACCCCTCTTGAATTCCGTTGACTCTTATTTGGCACCGATGTAATATTGAACTTTGGTCGACTAGATTTGTGTGTTCAGGCATGAGCAATAAATCTTCTGGACTGCAACTTAACATATGGTCCTGATTCTTCGCTGCTTTGGTTTCTTCCAAACCACTCAATTATTGAAAAAAGAACAGCAGAGACTTGCAAGGCAGGGCTATTCCATTCTCCTTAATTTAAACATTAAGTGCCTTTGACCCCCTGCTCCCAGATCTCGCTACCCTTAAAAGGTAAAGGTAAAGGTTCCCCTTGCACATATGTGCTAGTCATTCCCAACTCTAGGGGGCGGTGCTCATCTTCGTTTCAAAGCCGAAGAGCCAGCGCTGTCCAAAGACGTCTCCGTGGTCATGTGGCCGGCATGACTCAATGCCAAAGGCGCACGGAACGCTGTTACCTTCCCACCAAAGGTGGTCCCTGTTTTTTCTACTTGCATTTTTTACCTGCTTTCGAACTGCTAGGTTGGCAGAAGCTGGGACAAGTCACGGGAGCTCAACCCCGCTAAGGATTCGAACCGCCGAACTGCCAACCTTTCGATCGATAAGCTCATCATCTTAGCCACTGAACCACCACATCCCTGCATCGCTACCCTTAAGAAGATATTAAGAGGTGCAAGAAGACAGGCCCAATTCATCCTCTGAAGCTTTTATTTTTTTTTTCATTTCAGATCCAAATAACAGCACAACTTCACTGTTTGATTTCCCAGACTTTTACAGCTCTCTGCCACCAGGAATTGTAGTGCCTCTTCTCCCCTGTTGAATCTCTTCATTAAGAATCGCTATTCATCATTTACAGGTCAAGAGTGGTTCTTGAAGGAGCCGGAGACCCTTAAAAGCATCCTTTCCCAACAGTCGCAACATGTTCCTTGCAGAGAGTCGCTACACCTTCTTCCAAATGGATTTATGACTCTTCTAAAACTCTGAATCATCATGCGTAATAAAGAGCCCAAGCAGATCTGAGTGCTATCCAATTTAATAATTAGCGGCCTAACTTCATCATTTTCAGATCGGTTGTCCTAGACATAAGTAGACCTTTGAAGACCTGCCTAAGAATATTCAGCAGTGAGGTAATATCAATAAAAGGCAACTGATCATCAGTCCAGCTGAGCAGAAGTCACCCCCCCACCCCAACCCCAGACCATTCACAATTAATTAAACGCCTGGTTGAACATCTTCGCAACCGCTGATCAAAAAGGATAAATGTTTTGAGTTATTTTCCTTTATGATTTTATTTTCTTCGGCAACGTGGAAGGTGATTTCTCCTTCCGTCTTTCCCCTAGCTACAAAACAGTTCTATCAACTGAGAGTTTTTTAGAAAACGATTGTAGAACTCAGAGAAACAAAGTTGGAAGGGACCTTGGAGGACTTCTAGTCCAACCCCCTGCTCATGCGGGAGACCCTGTACCATGGGCAAGTGGCTGTCCAGTCTCTTCTTGAAAATCTCCAGGGGTGGAGCAACTCACAACTTATGGAGGCAAGATGTTCCGCTGATCAATTGTTCTCACTGTCAGGAAGTTCCTCCTTAGGTTGGATCTGTCTTTGATAAGCTTCCATCCTTTATATCTTGTCCTGCCCTCAGATTCTTCCTTTCTTAATCCAGTTGGTCGCCACGATGTAAAAAAGATGTTGAGACTCTAGAAAGAGTGCAGAGAAAGAGTACAGAGAAGAGCAACAAAGATGATTAGGGGACTGGAGGCTAAAACATATGAAGAACGGTTGCAGGAACTGGGTATGTCTAGTTTAATGAAAAGAAGGACTAGGGGAGACATGATAACAGTGTTCCAGTATCTCAGGGGCTGCCCCAAAGAAGAGGGATTCAAGCTATTCTCCAAAGCGCCTGAGGGCAGGACAAGAAGCAATGGGTAGAAACTAATCAAGGAGAGAAGCAACCTAGAACTAAGGAGAAATTTCCTGACAGTGAGAACAATTAACCAGTGGAACAATTTGCCTCCAGAAATTGTGAATTCTCCAACACTGGAAGTTTTTAAGAAGAGGTTAGCTAATCATTTGTCTGAAGTGGTGTAGGGTTTCCTGTCTAAGCAGGGGGTTGGACTAGAAGACCTCCAAGGTCCTTTCCAACTCTTCTATTCTATTCTATTCTATTCTATTCTAGTCTAGTCTAGTCTAGTCTAGTCTAGTCTAGTCTAGTCTAGTCTATTCAGTTTAGCTCGCTAGCACTAGTATGCTTTGAATCAATGCACCAAATACCACTCCGTGGAGTTCCACAATGCAGTAGTGGTGAATATCTATAGCTCGGGTGTAGGATGAGGGTGAAGGTTCATTCTCTGAGCTTCAGCCTCACTTTCCACAATTTCTGGAAGAGTGTGAAAAAAAACCCTGGACGCAGATCAAACTATAGCTTAATTTTAGCCAACCCCGCCTTTAACAGTAGCACATGTCGCTTGATTCACCAACAAACAATCTGACACAACCAAGACAAGTCAAACGACAATGATTTCGTAATTCCTCAAGAGGACGGGACATTGATGGAGACTCCCTGCATCACAGAAATGGTCCCCTATTTGCTTAAGTTGTCCATTTTCATTCTTAGGATCGTTTATTATCTCTCTCAGTTAATCCCCCCCCTGCATTTGTTACCCCCCCGCCCCTGCATTTTTGCACTCCGTTTCCAGAGAGTGCCGAAAGGAACGTTTTATGAAGGATTTAGCCCTTCTGATTTTGAAAACCGTCCATTCTCATAAGGATAATTTGACTTTCACCTTCTTAACGCGGGGAACCACCTGTCAGCCTGGATGCCCACTGGCGTTTTCGAGGCATAGAATTTCAGAACGAGACATTTCCTTTTTTTATAAAAAATGGCTATTTCTTATATTTATCTCTTTTGATCTTTGGTACAGCTGAGCCTGTTATGAATGGATGCAAAGGCCTGCTATCGATCTATGGATCTTTTCTGCCGAGAAAACGGATGGCGCGATAGTCAGATCTGGCATCTGCTCAGAACACGAAAAGAAGCTTGTTTTATTTCCATCTATTAAATCTTTGATCTTTTCTAGTCTCCATAAATCTTCATAAAAATAAAATTAGGAGGAGAAGAAGGCTGCTCTGCTACCTGCGTGCCGTTTGTTTAACCAAACTTGTTTGTTTGTGGGAGTTTTTACAAGAAAAACCCCACCACACTGTTATTTTTATTACGCAAATGTTGAATTTGGTAAAATCATCACTTAATTATTGAGTACATACTTAAAGCTTCTCTAGACACTGGGGCAGGGGTGCTATTCAGCAGGTTCTGACAGGTTCTGGAGAACTGGTAGCGGAAATTTTGATTAGTTCGGAGAACCGGCAAATACCACCTCTGGCTGGCCCCAGAGTGGGTTGGGAATGGAGATTTTGCAGTATTCTTCCCCTGGAGTGGGGTGGGAATGGAGATTTTGCAATATCCTTCTCCTGGAGTGGGATGGGAAAGGAGATTTTGCAGTATCCTTCCCCTGCCACACCCACCAAGCCACACCACGCCCACCAAACCGCGTCCAGAGAACCGGTAGTAAAAAAAAATTGAATTCCACCACCGCACTGGGAGTATTTGGTCACAAGTTATTAAGGCCAAAGTCATTCATCTCTTCCAGCACAGCTAAACATTTCGTATTATTTGATTTTCTGAGGAAATATGCCAGGTGTTTCTTTGCTGCTTTTGGTTGCTTGGTTTAATGGTGAATTTTTAATGGTTTAAATTAAATGAAATTTATATTTCGTTTTTAAATTTAAATTAAATTAAAATTAAATTAAATTAAATTAAATTAAATTAAATTAAATTAAATTAAATTAAATTAAATTAAATTAAATTAAATTAAATTAAAATTAAATGAAATTTAAAATAAATGAAAATGTAATAGTTGCTCGGTTTAATGGTTTAACTTTGGGGAAAGAAATTCTGGGAGAAGGAGAATAGCACAACATGAGAAACCCACATAAAGGTGTGGAGGAATGGCAGTATGTGCTGGGGAAAATAAAAGAAAAGTCACACACACGAAGCAGAATTGGTCATTCTGTCAAAAATTCAGCAATTTCCCTCAGGATATCAGAAGCAGGACTTAGAAAAAGTGCAAATTGATTTTCACCTGGATAGAGGAAAGGAATTAAAAAAAACCAAAAAAAAAAAAACCCTGACTGGTATAATGCTACACATGGAAAAAAAAACATGAAGTAATGTGAAATATTAAAAATGTTACTTTGAACCAGGAAATCAATTTTTTACCCACAAAGAGACTCGTTTGGCGGGCACCATAGTACTGATTAATGCATTCTGAAGGTATTTAACTTTACCTCATGCCTTTTCTCTCAGGGCAGAAATTAATCAAATTGGCCATGATATTTGTCATGTCTCCCTGCTTAAATAATTTCCATTACTGAAGGTAAGTAATACAGTCCCTTGCAGGCTTACCAGCCCCTTGGTGGAGTTTTTTCTTTTTAAAAAAAGAGAGACGTGGACATAAGGAATTGTGCCACGAAAGCAGAACCCTCATGCAAAAACGACTTAGCCAGCTGGTTGATAAGGGATATATAACTCTGGTTGACCCCATGCATGGGAATTACACCGGAATTTTCTTTCAATAGTCTGTTAGTAACAAATCCACAAGCTGGGGTTTGGAGTCTATTGTGTAATATTTATTAAATATTTTACTCGTTAAGCCGTCCCCTCCAATGTCGGCTTTAGGTTCGGTTTGTAACTTGCTTTGGGATTTCCTGGCTGCAAATAAAATTGATGGATCGAGTTTTCTTCTCCGGCGAAAGCCACAGCCTCAAATCTTCCCTCATGAGCTAAAATGCAACGCAAATACATGGGCGCGTGATCATGGCAGCAACAACGACAATGATAACGCAGAGCAAGAAACGTTACATCACAAAAAATCTCCAAAGCAATGACCCATGTTACGTAAAGTGGTGGGTTGCTACCGGTTCACGCCAGTAGCAGTGGCGGAGGGAGGCTCTGCCCACCTGCCCATACCGAAATGGTAGCAACAGGATTTGGATCCCACCCCTGGTTACATACCAATCGATCGATTCATATGAGAGAAGGTGATTGTTCCTGGATTTTTTTAACCCAAAATGTTCAGTGCAATTGTGGGAACATTCCGACCTTCCAGATTCTGTTTGGGAGAAGGGAAATCCATGATTTAGGACAAAGTTGGAGAGTTCAACCCTCTCTAGGCCGAACACTATGCCAGTCGAAACTTTCTGGGCCTCCTCAGCTACCAGAATTTGCAGTGATTCACATTTTAAAACAGACTAAACTTGTTTGTGGAATCCTGGTTGCTTTCTGAGCTTGGTTGCTTTCTTGCAGGCATTTCACTACCCAACTGTTCTGTCCCTGTCCCACACACACACCCCCGCAGATGGCCTGGAGTTAATAAGCCATATGACAAAGTCTTTGAAGATAAAGTTGGCAGGAACCCAGTGGCTAGCTGCCAATTCAGACTTTACTCACAGAAAACAAAGATTAGACTGCAAGCATTCCAATAAAGCAGGCAAAGTTTCAGCAATACAAGGATTAATCCAAATGCAGTCCGACAAGGCAGGCAGAAGTCCAGTAATGCAGAGATCATGGATTATTTCTAGTTTTTGCTCGTCACAAACTGAACTGGCCACCACACCCACATTTATACCCTGTGGGGTGTGGTCCAGTGACTCAGCTAATCTCTGGCATGCCTTCCCCTCTGCTGCGCATGCTTCTCCCTGTGCCGCTGTCGAGGATCCAGCCAGCACTTATCTCCTTCGTCGCTGTCCACCTGTGGCTGCGGGGACATGCTTGGCTCTGGGCCTATCTCTTGGCCTTCGGTGTCCTCCGGAGTCATTGCCAGAGAGGAGGGTCCTGGAGAGGGAGGCCTTGCCAACTCCTCTCCCTCACTCTCAGAGTCTGCATCTGTCGATAGCCCAGGCATAGGCAACGGAGCCACAACACCCAACTAGGTAATATCATCAGTGTGGAGTTTTCAGCTTCAACTGAAGATAGCGGCACATGTATACGCAGCGGCTCGATGCTCTAGAGACCGGTATTTTTTAAATTAATTTAATTGTGGTGGGTGGGAGTGTGTTTGGGGATTGTTATGTGTGTTGGACCTGGTCTTTGGGTGTTAAGTGAATTTCGTTGTATGGGTATACTGTGTATACACGTACAATGACAATAAAGTTATTTATTTATTAGTCTCTCTAACCCCCATACCTTTTACCTTAAACTGTCTACCCTGGACCTTACATTTTCTTAAGAGGTCCCTCAGGGGGCGTGCATAAGCATACCAGCATGCCTATCATCCCTGTCCTCCTGTCCCCATTTATATGTACTCATTTTAAGCGTTTATGGCTATGTTTTGCTTATTTATATCCTTTCATTTGTGCCAAAAAATTTTCATGTGTCCATGTCTATCTCTATGCTGTTTCTTGTATCCTTCTCCTTGTTGACAAACAAACAAACAAACAAACTCCATCATATGATTGGTGTGTGTGCATACAATGAGTTCAGTGACTCTGCGTAACATGCCCCAAAACATGTGTTGAAACAGAGAAACCAACCTTAAGAAATCTATTCGTTGCTCATCAATCAGCTGGCAGGTACAATAATAGACTCTCTGTACCCTTTCAAAGCAGATCTTTTCTATAATATCATAATTATCTAAGCAGCCATTCATCTAGCATGCCTTGCCATTCTTCCAGGTTCTAAAAACCGCCAGCTAAGAAGCGGCATAACCTCTGGACATAATTTTCCTATTTTAATTCTTACATCCATCTCTCTACCCTGTTTTTGCGTGCAATTTTGCATCTGTGAGTGGATGCGAAGAAAGTCTTGAGTCACCGCTGCACGTAGGACCTAATTAAACAGTATAAGGAAGCCAGCAAAGGTCATCTTGTCAAAATTCACTCCCGTATCTTTCCTGGCTTGTATTTAGAGACTGATTGCCATGAAAGAAATATATATATATATAACTCAGTAAAGAGAATGAGGCAAGAATAATAAATGGAAGGTAGGGTCTTAGCTATTAAAAAAAGGCTGGATGATTAAAAAAATAACAAACAAACCATGAAACAAATAGTGAAAATAAGAAGCCAGGTGGGTGGAGAAGAGATATATGTGTCGAGATGGGAGAGTTATACGCAGCATATACTCCTCTGAGGTTCAAAAGGATCTCGGCAGAAATTAAAGGAGGAACAGAACTTCTGACAAACGAAGATAAAAAGCCGGGAACTGAGAAAACAAATTAAAGAGCCGGGGTGAAGAAGTTCAGGCAGTTTTAAAAACAACACCATTGACAAAACGATCATAAGTAGAAAATGAGATGAAGGCAAGAAAGGTAGCTGGGTACCAAGGAACAGAGAAGGGTTTCTCGTTTACTACTGTCAGGAATGGAATAAGATCAGCTACAGTTCCTTTCAAAGCTGGGGAGAATAATAAAAACGGAAAACGTCTTTTTTTTTAATGCAAAGGTTGCACCTGAGCAGATCTAGTTGGGTTTAAGAACTGAGGAGGTGAAGTATGACTTGATCCAATTTTGCAACTTCCTTGTGAGAGATCAGGTAGATTGATGTAGAAAAGATGTTGAGCAGGGGTGAAATCTACTTACCTTGGAAGTGCGCGCGCACATTATCACGTCCGATTTTTGAACCTCTGCGCATGCGCAGAGGGTCAAAAATGGGTTACTTCCTGGTTTTAATGATGTCCGGGTGGTTGGGCGGAGCCTCGTACTGCCGCCGCTATCGGTTCACTAAACCAGTCCTACCAGTTCGCGCGAACCATACAGAACTGGCAGGATTTCACCACTGATGTTAAGACTCTAGAAGAGTGCAGAGAAGTTGATTAGGGGACTGGAGGCTAAAACATATGAAGAACGGTTGCAAGAACTGGGTATGTCTAGTTTACTGACAAGAAGGACTAGGGGAGACATGATGGCAATGTTCCAATATCTCAGGGGCTGCCCCAAAGAAGAGGGAGTCAAACTATTCTCCAAAGCCCCTGAGGGCAGTACAAGAAGCAATGGGTGGAAACTAATCAAGGAGAAAAGCAACCTAGAACTAAGGAGAAATTTCCTGATAGTTAGAACAATTAATCAGTGGAACAACTTGCCTCCAGAAGTTGTGAACACTCCAACACTGGAAGTTTTTAAGAAGATGTCGGATAACGATTTGTCTGAAGTGGTGTAGGACTTCCTGCCTAAGCAGGGGGTTGGACTAGAAGACCTCCAAGGTCCCTTCCAACTCTGCTATTCTATTCTATTCTATTCTATTCTATTCTATTCTATTCTATTCTATTCTAGATTTGGGATGATCAAAGATAACGACTTCCTAAGAGTAAGAATTGGACAACATCAAGTCCGACCTTCTGGGGACCATAAGAAATCAAAGCATCCAAGATCAGGTGATGGACTAACATAGTTTTGAACTCTTTCAGTAAAATGTTGCTCTCACACATGGTCATTGTGACCACTACATTAATTAGGGCATCTTCTGCATTTGTTTGGAATCTAGAATCGATCTTCCTGAAACTTGACTATCATTTCATATTCTGCTCTCTGAGAGGATTGAGTTCTTCACTGTTGGAATGTATTTCTATGCAACAACTGCAGTAGTCTTTGGCCAGTAGATGGCAGTGTTTACAAGTCTGGAGCTGTGCTATGTACTCTATGCACTGTTGTTCTAAGTAGAGTTTCCTGTTATAGTTAAAACAGTTGAGCAGTAAAGCACATGGTGACTGTACTTTTTGTTTGCTCTGTGGTGCTATGTAGATAAATAGAATTTCTAACTTTGACCATCTACTGTGTGACACCCATTTTGGAAAGTCTTACCATAGTCTTACTTATTGTCACCCCTGCATTTCAGGTTAGGTCATTTTTCTACATTTTTCTACATTTACTTGGAATCTAGAATCGATCTTCCTGAAACTCATCTATTATTTCATGTTCTGCTCTCTGAGACAATTAAGAACAGTTCTCTACTATCTATTGTGTGACGCCCATTTAGGAACCTGAAAAGCCCTACCACATCTCACTTCATTCTTCTCTAGGCCAAATCAACCCGACTTCCACAACCATTCTTCGTAGACCACAGTTTCCCGTTACACGATTGTCTTGTCCTGTCCCAAACTCTTACTGTATGATGCCCAGAGCTGGCCAAGCATTGATCTTGCCAGAACAGAATGAAATACTTAATTTTCTGCGATTGGAAACTCTGTTTATTGGCAACTCTAAATATGTGAGCGTAAATTCAAATGGGAGGGGTGAGGAGTGGGAGAGCACCAGAACACCGAGTAGATTTCTTTTGTGTTTGTTTCAGACTCCTTATAGATTGAACACAGTTCTGTGGAAGTTTTAAGTTGATTATTGGATTCAGCTTTTACTATTAAGCTGCTGCTTCAGCTGGGGAGAGCTGCAGATAGATTTTAATTGGTTTATGGTTTTAGCAGTGAGTCTTTTTCTTCAATTGTTTTATGATTGATCTGTTTTCTTTTAATTGTTCATTGCCTTGCAAGGACTTTTCAAGACCAGAGTGACATTATATAAAAATAAATAGATTGCACAGCAACCTCATGGCAGGCCCCAGTCAGTTCACCCTCAAACAGGGGTGAAATGGAACGAAAGTCATCGTTGCAAAAGAAACAACTAAGACTCTGGAGCCGTGTTTTTCTTTTTCTTTTTTAAAATAATTTTTATTAAACAGTTTTTGTTTTGTTTTGTTTTTGAAAACAATTTTCTTCTTCTCAACAATTTCGCATCAATAAACATTTTTTACATATCCATTTTCAACTTTAAGATCTGTGGACTTTCAACTCTCCCAGAATTTCCCAGCCAGCATTTGTGGACTTCAATTCGCCAAATATCCCAGCCAGTATCTAGTCCAGTGGTCAACTTTAGAAACTTTCAAATCTATGGACTTCAGCTCCCAGAATTCCCCATCCAATATTGGTGGACTTCAATTCCCAGAAATCCCCAGCCAGCATCTGGACTAGTACTATTCAACCTTAGAAGGTCCCAGAATTCCCCAAGCCAGCATACTTGAGAATGCTTTAATTTAGATTTCTGCCCAAAAGAGAAGGTATAACACACCAGTCTGAGTGACTCCTTCCAACGTCTTTGAGTCCAATCAGAATAGAGAGCTAGAAGGGACCTTGGAGGTCTTCTAGTCCAACCCCCTGCTCAAGCAGGAGACCCTAGACCATTTCAGACAAATGACTATCCAATCTCTTCTTGAAAACCTCCAGTGATGGAGCACCCACAACTTCTGAAGGCAAGCTGTTCCACTGGTTAATTGTCCTCACCGTTACGAAGTCTCTCCTTAATTCCAGGTTGCGTCTCTCCTTGGTGAGTTTCCATCCATTGTCTCTTGTCTTGCCTTCTGGTCCTTTGGAAAATAGCTTGACCCCCCCATCTTCTTTCTGGTAGCCCCTCAAAAATTGGAATACTGCTATCCTGTCACCCCTGGTCCTTTTTTTCTCTAGACTTGACATATCCAATTCCTGCATCCATTCTTCATACGTTTCCCCCCACTCCCTTCCAGGCCCTTAATCATCTTAGTTAAGAATCCGAATAAATTCCTAAAGCCTGACATATCTCGGGAGAGAAAAGTAAAGTAAAAAAATAAATAAATAAAAATCTCACCCCGGAAAGAAACTTTCAGGAAATCAGCAAAAAAAGTTCCTCACTTTTTCTAAAATAAATAAATAAAAATGAAATAAAAATGAAACACCTTAAAATAACATGAATGCATATCCCAGTGTTCTCTTACTGGGACTAAAAACATAATGAATATACATCACAAATAAAAGGTGAGGTTTTATTTCACCTCCTTTGAAAGCCAACATTAGCTGCTTCTGACACCTCATAATTCATTGTTTGCTTAGCAGAGGCTCAATTACCGTGATTCACTGTTTTTAATTTTAATGATCCTGGCCTGGTTCCTAACGCTCTAAGGCCATCCGTGGTGTTCTACATTTCTCGGGAGGGACAAAGTTTTCACCTCCCGAAAAGAAAACTTGGGATAGAAAACAGCGTCTAACTTTTTTATTTTTTTCTCACTCTTTTGGAAAGATGGCCATAAGCAGGAGGGAAATCAGACAGCCATGCCGTGCAAGGTTCAAGGCGGGATTTAGAGATCACTCGCTTTTGCCGGGGATCAAGGTGTTTCTCGGCCGGGTGAGAATTGGCAGCGCCGTTATTTGCTGAAAAACAAGAGGTAGGAAATTTATCGGCGGCGTTAGAAATGCTCTATTTGGATTAAGGTGGGCTTTGGAGGATCTGAGCAGGCAGCAGGATGGAGAGTCGGTCGTCCTCCCTTGCAAAGCGCTGTTCGTTTCTCGTTATTTTAGTCGTGATGAATTCTGTGAGACGCGGACAGCCGCGTCTTTGAAAAAATTCAACAAGGGTTAATCTTGGTGTTTGCGGAATTAAATTTTGAACGGAGCCAGGGAGGCTTGACCGAAGCCCGGTTATGAACCAAACAGATCATGCAATGAGGAGAAAGAATGAAATTGGTTGATTAAGGCTTTAGAGCAGTAGTGGGTTCCACTTATCTTCACAGAAGAACCTTCTGTACATGTGCAGTGCATCACTGATGACGTCCGGGCGGGTGGGCGGAGCCTCCCACCGCCACCACTACCGGTTTGCCCGAACCGGGTCGAACCGGTAGAAACCCACCACTGCTTTAGAGAGACAGTTTGGTCTAGTGGTTAAGGCACCAGACTGGAAACCGGGAGATTGTGAGTTCTAGTCCCGTCATGAAAGCTGGTTGGGTGGCTTTGGGCCAATCTCCAGGAGACAACGAGTTCTAGTCCTGCCGTTGCCATGAATGTCAGCTGGGTGACTTTGGACGAATCACCAGGTGTCAGTGAGTTCTAGTCCCGCTTTAGGCATGAAAATCAGCGTGGTGTCTTTGGGCCAATCACCAGGAGATGGTGAGTTCTAGTCCTGCCCTGAGGCCTGGAGGAATGTTGTCCATGGGGTCGCGATGGGTCGGACTTTGCAACTAACAACAACAACAAGTCCTGCCTTAGGCACAAGAGCCGGCTGGGTGCCTTTGGATCAATCCCTCTCTCTCAGCCCACCCCACCTCAAAGGGTTGTTGTTGTTGTGAGGCAAATATGAGGAGGAAGGAGTGTTGAATATGTTTGCCATCTTGAGTTATTTATAAAAACAATAAGGGTGAGATATAGACAAACAATAAACAAAACGTGACCAGCTCACAAGGGGGAAAAAAAAATAGTTTTCAGATCAATTTTGCTGCACAAAATTTGGGGCTGGAGGGATATTAGAAGGAAAAAAAAAAGAACTGCTAGAAATTATGGGGTCCTTTTTCGTGCCACATCTTCCTCCTTTTCATCACCAAAGCCCTAAGATTCATCGGCAGGAAAGCCAAAAAGAATTTCCATCGGCTTGACGTGGCTTCTTTCTAATTCATCGATGGTGACGGCTCTCCGCTCATCGCTGCCTTCTTCACCCTTTCTTCCAGCTAAAAACGAATACATAAATAAGCAAGCAGCAAAATCTTTTCCCAGCCTAAGCTGAAGAAGGCAAAAAGTTGAGGGAGTGGGTGGGCGGAGGAGAGGCAGACTGCCTCCCCTGCGTCATCAATAAAACCATCAATTAGCTCCTAATTGCTAGATCTTTATTGCCAAGGCTGGTGTATAAGAGGCAGAGGCAGCCCAATTCGATTAAAACATTCCAGATAAAAGCTGGCAGACAGTTAGATGGACAGACAGACAGGCAGGCAGGCAGAAAGGCAAATATTGCTGATGACAAGAAATAAAAGACATCATTATTACTATTTTTTTTTTTTTTTTGGAAGCATGTCGACCCAATTAAAGTCTGTTTAATGCAGCGTTCGGTGCCGAAAATCAGGTCAGGCGGGTCTTTGCAACAGGGGTGGGCTTCAAAAATTTTAGCAAGGAGTTCCCTGCCAGTTGCTGGGTGGGTGTGGCCATGATGGGCTCCTGCACCATGGTAGGGGGGGCATTTTTGCCCTCCCCGGGCTCTGGAGGCTTTTTTTGAGCCTCCTGGAGGGCAAAAGCGGCCTCCCTAGGCTCCAGAGGCCCTCTGGAGGCCGGAAATAGGCCTATTTCCAGCCTTCCCGAATTTCCACTAGGCTGGTTTTTCGGCCTCCCCAAACCTCCCCTGCACTTACCTGCCTCCAAAACAGGCCAGTGGGGACTCCTGGGAGGGGAGGGGCAGGGTGGGCGGGGCCAGCCAGCAGTAGGATTTGGGGGTTCTTTAAACTGCACAGAATCTTAGCTAGAGGTTCTCCTGAACCCCTGCGAACCTCCAGCAGCCCACCTGTGCTTCACACTCCTGAAAAAGGATCTCTGTGCGGCCTGTATGGGAGAGAGAGAAAGGGAGGAAGAGGGAAAGAGGGGAGGAAGGGAGAGAGAGGGAGGGAAGGAGGATGAGAGAGAGAGGCAGGGAGGGAGAAAGAGAGAAAGGGGGAGGGAGAGAGAGAGAAAGGGAGGAAGGGAGAAAGAGGGGAGGAGAAGGAGGATGAGAGAGAGAGCAGGGAGAGGAGGAGAGGGAGGAGAGAGGGAGGAGGGAGAGAGAGAAAGAGGGAAGAAGAGAGGAGGAAGGAGAGAGAGAGGGAAGGAGGAAGAGAGGAAGAGAGAGAGAGACGAGGGAGAAAGAGAGAAAGAGGGAGAGAGAGAGAGGGAGGAAGAGAGAAAGAGGGGAGGAAGGGAGAGAGAGAGAAGGAGGATGAGAGAGAGAGGCAGGGAGAGGAGAAGAGGGAGGGAGAGAGGGAGGAGGGAGAGAGAGAGGGAAGAGGGAAGGGAAGGAGAGAGAGAGGGAGGAAGGGAGGAAGAGAGGAAGGGAGAGAGAGAGAGGAGGGAGAAAGAGAGAGGAGGGAGAGAGAGAGGGAGGAGGGAGAGAGGAGGAAGGAGAGAGAGAGGGAGAGAAGGAGAGAGGGAAGAAGAGAGGAAGGGAAGGAGGGAGAGAGAGGGAGGAAGGGAGGAAGAGAGGAAGGGAGAGAGAGAGACGGGGAGGGAGAAAGAGAGAAAGGGGGAGGGAGAGGGAGGGAGAAAGAGAGAAAAGGGGAGGGAGAGGGAGAGAGAGAGAGAGAAAGGGAGGAAGGGAGAAAGAGGGGAGGAAGGGAGAGAGAGAATGAGAGAGAGAGAGAGAGAGGGAGGGAGGATGGGAGAACCTAACGAAGGGGAACTAATAAACATTCATTTTGAGAGCATTCCTTCTCAATGGAGACAAATGTTCCATTAGGAATATACGAACGTTCACATTCCCTCTTTCTGTGACCAAATCCCCATAAAATATACATGGTCCCTTTGGAGCCGAAGGCTGCTATGATATCAGCATAATAATATTACGGGGAGCCACGCAAAGGTCTCCCGTGGTCATCTCGCCTCGTGTTTTGGAAAAAATCGAGGGGTTACTTACGTTTCTCCCCTATGGTCCACATCTGAGCAACCCAAAGCCATTTCCTCCCCACCCCCACCCCCACCCTACAAGGAGGATCTATTCTTGAGCTTAAAAACCGGGGAGAGGGAGGGGGGGAAGTGTGATAAAGGAAGGTGCAACTCTCCATTTTTCCCCTCCACCCTTCACGGAATCCGCATTTTCCTCCCGTGAAAAATATCTTAATTTTCACTTAGATGGCTCGCCTGTAGCTAAAGGCGATTAGAACTAATAAAGCTAAATCATTTCTGACAGATTTTAGGAGGGGTGGGGGGGGGAGAGAAAAAGCAGTTTGGTGTACCCCACACACTGGTGCTCATTAGAAAGAGCAGTGTGTGTGTGTGTGTGTGATTTTTTTTTTCATTGCCTTGTCAGAATGTGTACCGAATACTTGCAAACACGTTCTCAAACCCCAACTTTTCGACAACTTGCATAAGCTTTTCCGGGCGACGTTTGACGTGGGGAGAAAGCGAGGGAGAGGCCAGCCTGCTGCCATATTGAGCACAGTTAAAGAGAAGATGCAGAGGAAGGGAGTGGGGGAAACACACAAAAAAAAAACTCCCAAGAAAGCATTAGGACAAATTATGGTGATAAAAGAAACACATCAACGCGTTGTTTCTGAGTTTTAGCAATTCCTGGCACCAGCCTAAGCGTCGCAAATTAATTTGAGACTTGGCCTTTCCTCCTGCTTCTCCCTTTTCCAGAAGTGACAGGGATTTTCGGGGCGGAAATGCGGAAAGAGTAGCAATTACCCAGGATGCACTGGGAAGCAGAACATCCTAGAAACGGAAGACCGACCTGTTACTAGCAGAGGAAAGCATGAAAAGCAGAGTGGGGGAGCAAAGATAGGATTTACATAATATACCTACCGGTTCGCCCAGCACCAAAAATATGAGCATACACCTTTGCACGCGCATCTGTCCTTCTGTGCATGCTCTTTGCTCCCACGCGTGACTTAAGGGCATGCCCCCAGCCTCAAAAACGTGTCTAAATAGGACAGCATAGAGCCAGGTTCTATGCTGCCGGTTCGCCTGAACCGGCTGAATACCACCTAGGGTGGGGAGGTGTTCAAATATAGTCTTTGCCCAGGATTGGTCTTACTAATAGACATTTTTGTTGGTGTCCAGTTGCTAAGTTGTATCTGACTCTTTGGGATCCAATGGACCACGGCACACCAGATCCTCCTGTCCTCCGCTGTCTCCCTGTTTTGCCCAAATTCATGTTCATTGCATAATATGACTCTATCTAACCATCTTGCCTTCCATCTTTCCCACCATCGGGGTCTTCTCCGAGGAGTCCTCTCTTCTCGTTTGGTGGGCGAAGTACGTGAGCTTCAACTTCAGGATCTGTCCTTCCCCCCCAAAAAAACAAAACCCAGGGTTGATTTCTTTTAGGGTTGAATGACTGGATCTTCTTGTAGTCCAAGGGAGTCCCAAGAGTCCGCCCAACAACTATTAGATTTTAGGCACCATTTTCATGTGGAACGTCTTGGGACACGCCAAATGATGGCGAGATTTTGAAGGCTATAAAGCAGTGATGGTTAACCTTTTTGGTGCCGAGTGCCCAAAGTGTGTGTGTGCAAATGCACATGCGTGTGTCCAAACCCCCAAAATGCAATGTGAGTGTCCCCCACACATGCATGCACGTCTCCCCATGCATGCGCCCCCCCTATTTTGGGCCTGGAAAGCCTCCTGCACCAACCTGGAAGCCAAAATGGGGCACAGGGGCACTGTGTGAGGCCCCCCAACACTCCATTTTGGGCCTGGAAAGTCTCCTGCATCAACCTGCACCCCCATGCATGTGCCCCCCCATGCATGCCCATGTGTATCCCCTGCATGTGCCCCGCCCCCCACGCATCACGGCAGAGAACCAAAGACCAGCTTGTTGGTGGGAGGTGCCTGCGTATCTGCGGTGGAGCTGGGTTGGGGTGATGGCTGGCATGCCGGTAGAGAGGGCTCGGCATGCCACCTGTGCCATAAATTCGTCATCACGACTATAAAGGCCTGGATGCAGTGGTATGTGAGAATGACCTTGCAAGATGGAGGGAAGAGCTGCAGATTATGCAGTGGTTGTACAAATGATAGATGAACTTGCAGAAGGAATGTGGGCAGAGCAAACATTTCAGAAGGAGCCCTCTCTAGATTCTTGGGCTGTAAGGCAACAGGGGACAAATATATTTCCAGACTTGCAAAATACCATTAATACAACTTTACAATAAAACAGAGCTGGTTGTTCTGAATGAGCTTCTTATCTTACAAGGCTGACGTAGGCCCTTGTAGTTTGTTAAGGTAATGATTTAATAACTGAACAGCTGCTGTAATGCTGTAATACTGAAATGATGATGCAATGAGAATGAGTCAGCAGGGTTATTTAACTGTTATCACTTTAAGAGGCTGTTTTATAAGAGAGGCCCTGTGAGGGCGTCCCTCACTCCGTGTGTGCTTCCATACTATAGTTGATGATTGATTGCCTGACTTTGCCTAGTACATGTATGTATATATTCCTTGTAGATAAACCACTACTTGAAAGACAACCCTCTGTTTACGGTATTTTGCTCCTGGGTTGTCTCAAAATACTGACACTGTGCACACTCTGACATAGCTCATAAACCACCAAAGTAGATATTCAGCAGAGAATCAGTATATCATGGTTACTCCAGAACTGAAATATCGCTGGTCTGAGCCCAGCTAAGACATGGAAGAAGGTTATTACCACCACCATGTAATGCACACTCTCCAACTCAGGTTGTTCCACTGCATGACAAACTAAGTGGGCACAACCCACCCACTCAAACCAATGTTCTCAAACTTAGTATTCATGCTGGCTCCGCCTTTCCCCAGGACGAGTGGGAACACACTTAATTTAAAAACAATGAAATGGATGGGAAAGAAAAAATAATAATAGAAGGTCCATGGAGATTCTCAATCATCCAGGTCATGGTTGTCCCAAAAATGCATTTTCCAAAATTTTCCAACACTTCTAGGTTGTTTTCTTTTGAAAACATTTCGCTTCTCATCCAAGAAGAAACAGAACTGAAGAGGCTTCTTGGATGAGAAGCAAAAGGGTTTACAAAAGAATAAAAAAAGCCAAGAAAATCCAGTTGTCCTTTTTGAAAAAAAGCACCTTCGGATCTTCTCCAGCAGATGAACTAGAAAATTCATCTAACTAGAAAATAATAACTAGAAAATAATTCTCTCCACACTGTCAAACTAGTTAATAAGTCTGCATTACTATTAATCTTCTCATTATTCCTATCATCCATCTCCTCCCACTTATGACTGTATGACTGTAACCTTGTTGTTGGCATCCTTACGATTTATATTGACTGTTTCCTAATATGATTTGTTCCCTATGACTATCATTAAGTGTTGTACCTTATGATTCTTGACGAACGTATCTTTCCTTTTATGTACAGCGAGAGTGTATGCACCAAGACAAATTCCTTGTGTGTCCAATCACACTTGGCCAATAAAGAATTCTATTCTACTCTACTCTACTCTACTCTACTCTATACTCTACTCCACTCCACTCCACTCCACTCCACTCCACTTCTGTTCTGTTCTGTTCTGTTCTATTCTATTCTATTCTATTCTATTCTATTCTATTCTATTCTATTCTATTCTATTCTATTCTATTCTATTCTATTCTATTCATCCTTGATTTTTTCCCTCCTACTTGGGTATCACTGAGACGCTGTCCATGGTTCTGAATTTTTGCTTGGCTCCAGATCACACCCAGAAAAGCTTTGCTGTCTGTTCTCAGTTGCCTTGGCAGGAAAAAAGATTTGGAAAGTGAGCAGTTGGAGGGATCCCTTTGTGGGCTCGTTGCAAGCATGCTTCATTAATCTTACAAGGCACTTTAGTTAAATAAATGTTGCAGTGTGTTTTGAGTTCCATCTGCCCTGTTCAGGAGGCACATTGTTTCTTCTGCAAAAATGATATGCCAAGCAGCAGCATCGCATTAGAATCTGGACCGCGAGGAAGGACAATATTGGTGAAGATTCTTTCTTTCTTTTTTTTTCTTTCTTTCTTTTTTCTTTTTTTTTTTTTTTTTGGAATTTCCCCACACCTGGAATTCTGCCTGAAAACTGGTTGCCCTTCCAGAAAACTCAGCACTGCGTTCCCTTCCAATTTCTCTGCTTATTACAATTGTCCTCGCAATAACCTTGTGATGGCAAAGTACAAATTTAATGGTTTTATGACGAACTAAAATTAGGGTGTTTTTTTTTTTAGGGAAAAAAATCATTCTTAATTGTTTTTTAATGGATCGTATGCCTGCTTTTGAATTGCTTCGAGTTTATAAAGAAGGAGCTTCATCAGTAAGCATCACCTCTTTGTTAAGGAGTGTATTTTTCTTCGTCCTGAATCCTTCTGCTATTCTGTAGATTGTTTTCATGGCCATCCACTATAATAGCATGTGTGAATGACCTTGGAAGACAATGGTCAGATAAGAGGCAGCTGAGCCCATAGAACTGAGACAGAAAGCCAGAGGAAATGTTATCTGAAAAGATGGGGTACATGACATATCAGTGGTGAAATTCAAACATTTTCCCTCCTTATTTCACTGTCAGGAAATTTCTCCTTATTTTCTTATTTCTCCTTGATTAGATGGAAACCAATCAAGGAGATGGAAATTCTTCTTGATTAGTTTCCATCCATTATTATGGTACTTGTCCTGCCTTCAGGTGCCTTGGAGAATAGCTTGACTCCCTCTTCTTTGGGGCAGCCCCTGAGATATTGGAAGACTGCTATCATGTCTCCCCTGGTCCTTCTTTTCATCAAACTAGACATGCCCAGTTCCCGCAACCGTTCTTCATATGTTTTAGCCCCCAGTTCCCTAATCCTCTTTGTTGCTCTTCTCTGCACTCTTTCTAGAGTCTCCACATCTTTTTTACATCGTGGCAACCAAAACTGGATGCAGAATTCCAAGTGTGGCCTTACCAAGGCATTATAAAGTAGTATTAACATTTCATGTGATCTTGATTCTATCCCTCTGTTGATGCAGCCTAGAACTGTGTTGGCTTTTTTGGCAGCTGCTGCACCCTGCTAGCTCATATTTAACCACTTGTTGGTTAATATTTGTACACTTCTTAAATGGATCTGGCCCTTGTGCAACAGAGACGTTAAATAGGATGTTGGTGTGACTCACCACAGCTCTTTTTACATTCTTACATCTGTGGTGGTTTTCTTGGAAATGCTATCAGACTCATGGCCAGTCTAGAGAAAAGAAAGACCAGGGGAAGTGGTGAAATCCAATTTTTTTTTACTACTGGTTCTGTGGGCATGGCTTGGTGGGTGTGGCTTGGTGGGCGTGGCAGGGAAAGGATACTGCAAAATGTCCATTCCCTCCCCACTCCAGGAAAGATCATTTGATTTAATAATGTAATTTTAATAGTAGTTTTAAGACTGATTGGGTAGATGCAGGGGTGACATCATAATATAATTTTAATGATATTTAATTTGTATCACAAATGATTGTACTTTATTCCAATTTCATTTTAGATCATATTTTATTCCAATTTCATTTTAAATTGTTTTACCAAACTTTTGTAATGATTTGTTTCTGGAACTCTGCACTTTGATATGGCCCAAGGCCTAATTATTTAATGATTTTAAATTTTAATCGTTGTTTTGTTCTGTGTTTTTAAATAGGCTCTACACCGCCCTGAGTCCTTCGGGAGAAGGGCGGTATAGAAATATTATTATTATTATTATTATTATTATTATTATTATTATTGTTGTTGTTGTTGTTGTTGTTGTTGTTGTTATTATTATTATTATTATTATTATTATTATTGGCTAATCAATCAATAAATTCATTCATTATTGCAAAATCTCCATTCCCACCCCACTCCTGGGGGAAGGATATTGCAAAAATCTCCATTTCCTCCCCACTCTGAGGTCAGCCAGAAATGGCATTTGCCTGTTTTCTGAACTGTTCAAAATTTCCGCTACCAGTTCTCCAGAACCTGTCAGAACCTGCTGGATTTCACCCCTGACTAGGGGTGACATGATAGCAGTCTTCCAGTATTTGAGTGGCTGCCCCAAAGAAAAGGGGGTCAACTTATTTTCCAAAGCACCAGAAGGCAAGACAAGGAACAACGGATGGAAACCAATCAAGGAGAGAAGCAACCTGGAATTAAGGAGAAACTTCCTAACAATGAGGACAATTAACCAGTGGAACAGCTGGCCTTCAGAAGTTGTGGATGCTCCAACACTGGAGGTTTTTAAGAAGAATTTGGACAGCCACATGTCTGAATTGGTATGGGGTCTCCTGCTTGAGTAGGGAGCTGGACTAGAAGACCTCCAAGGTCTCTTCCAGCTCTATTCTATTCTACCTAAATTTCCACCATCCTTATCGGAGACCTGGTCCCCTTTCCCACAGTCCCTGTTGTTCAGCAATGGTCCTTGCCATAGGTCTTGACAAAATTCTTGGAAAGAACCGTATCAGAAGACCTTTTGCTATTCTTCCTTTGTTGCCTCCTTCTCCCCTTGGCACTTAGCTCTGTTCAAAGGCCCTGATGACACATGTTATGGAGGAGAACAGATAGGATGAATTATCTTCCTTTTCAGGAAAGGCGTCAAATATTTGGCTTGGATTCCATTATAAGCAAGAAACATGCTTAGATATCAAAGGGAAATTTATGTAATGTATTCCTGCATTGTTTGTCGTATAGTGTCATGTTTTATGCAAGCAGAGGCTGCAAATAGAAATTTTTTTTAAACCCCTCTGCTTTCAAAGGCAACAAAGAGGCAATGAGACATCAGATAGGAAAGTAGGAGTAGATAAACTTGAAAAGAGCAGGGCAGCAACACCGAGAAGGTGCGGAGGTATGAAAATTAGAACCAGAAAGATACTTTGTTTACCGTGTGTAAATTACGGCTTAGATCTGGAATATCTCCTTGATGGCTTGAGTGTCCGAAACATTTCTCTTCCTCAGGTGTGTTTCCTAATATATGGGGGAAAAAAAAACATTTTTCTTTCTTGGAGAAACGTAGTATGAAACCCAGACCAGTAGAATAGATGGGGAAAGTAGCCAAAAAGGTCAATGACCAATCTCTTTTGTCCTGTTATCAAACTATTCTCCAAAGCACCTGAGGGCAGAACAAGAAGCAATGGGTGGAAACTCATCAAGGAGAGAAGAAACTTAGAATTAAGGAGAAATTTCCTGACAGAACAATGAATCAGTGGAATAACTGGCCTCCAGAAGTTGTGAATGCTCCAACACTGGAAGTTTTTAGGAAGAGATTGGATAACCATTTGTCTGAAGTGGTGTAGGGTTTCCTGCCTAAGCAGGGAGTTTGACTAGAAGACATCCAAGATCCCTTCCAACTCTGTTATTCTATTCCATTCCATTCCATTCCATTCCATTCCATTCCATTCCATTCTCTATTCTATTCTATTCTATTCTATTCTATTCTATTCTATTCCATTCCATTCTATTCTATTCCATTCCATTCCATTCCATTCCATTCCATTCCATTCCATTCCATTCTCTATTCTATTCTATTCTATTCTATTCTATTCTATTCTATTCTATTCTATTCTATTCTATTCTATTCTATTCTATTCCATTCCATTCCATTCCATTCCATTCCATTCCATTCCATTCCATTCTTTCTGTTCTGTTCCGTTCCGTTCCGTTCCGTTCCATTCCATTCCATTCTCGATTCTATTCTATTTTTCATTCCTCGATTCAATTCAATTCGATTCTATTCAATTCGATTCAATTCAATTCGATTCGATTCTAAAGAAGAAGAAGTAAAGTCAAAGTATTATGCAAAGCCCCTGAAGGCAGGACAAGAAGCCACGGATGGAAACTAATCAAGGAGAGAAGCAACCTAGAACTAGGAGAAACTTCCTAATTAACTAGGTGAAGCTTCCTGACAGTTAAGACAATCAAGAGCTTCATTTGGTTGCGTCTTACTATAGCCCTGGGAGAACCACAACCATGGTTTGTTGGTTAACAGAAAACTGTGAGATGCACAGAGGGGCTTGACTGAACAAACCATAGTTTCCTGACAGAACAATTCATCAGTGGAACGACTTGCCTCCAGAAGTTCTAGGTGCTCCAACAACCAGAGGTTTTTAAGAAGAGATTGGACAACCTTTTGTCTGAAATAACATAGGGTTTCTTGACTGAGTAGGAGGTTGGGCTAGAAAACCTGCGAAGGTGCCTCCCAACTCCGTTATTCCGTTATCCTGAGACTTATAGCAACCCAAATATTCTGATTGTTTTTCCCCCCATCAACAGGCTGGAAATGCTTGATTTAAAAAGAAATACGAGCGTCAGCAAAAAATTAAATCTAAGTGCCTGTCCATCCCATGTCCATCTGTGCGAGATCTGACAGTTCCACTCTTTTTGCAGATGTGACAAAAAGTTAGACAGGAAGGGGAAAAAAAATACTTATTTTCTACTTGGCTGGTTTAGGTATCACTCCAGTTACCAAGAGAACAAAATCCTCCCTCTCTCTTTCTTTTTTCTCTCCCCATGCTGTTTTGTTTCCATATTCTTTCATTTGTGTATTCTTGGCTTGTGTGCTTGTTTTGGCTCTGCTTTTGTTTCTCTTTGTGCAACCAAGTGCATTCTTCTGCCTAGGAGCCAGTGATACATCTGTTATGACTTCCTGGAAATCTTGGACATGAGCAAACACGGTAGCAAAGACAAAAGAGTTTCTCTTCTTTCTTTTCTCGTTCCAGCAGATGATCATGGGGTCCAGAAGCCTCGATTGCCATGGAAACTGACCTAAACTTGGTGATTTTCCAAGCAATGTCCTTGAAGCCTCTTCATCTTTGGAAGGACAGGAGGAAGGAAGGAAGGAAGGAACGGAGGGAGGGAGGGAGGGAGGGAGGAAGGGAGGACAGGAGGAAGGATGGAAGAAAGGAAGGAAGAATGGGAGGACGGAAGGAAGGAGGAAGGATTGGAAGGATGGAAGGACAGGAGGAAGGACGGGAGGAATGGGAGGAAGGACGGAAGGAAGGAAGGAAGGAAGGAAGGAAGGAAGGAACAGGAGGAAGGAAGGGAGGGAGGGAGGGAGGGAGGGAGGAAGGAAGGAAGGAAGGAGGAAGGGAGGGAGGAAGGAACGGAGGAGGGAGGGAGGGAGGGAGGGAGTAAGGGAGGACAGGAGGAAGGACGGAAGAAAGGAAGGAAGAATGGGAGGATGGAAGGAAGGAGGAAGGATGGAAGGATGGAAGGACAGGAGGAAGGACGGGAGGATGGGAGGAAGGACTGAAAGGAAGGAAGGACTGAAGGAAGGAAGGAAGGAAGGAGGGGAGGGAGGAAGGAAGGAAGGAAAGGACCAGAGGAAGGAAGAGGAGGGGGGAGAGGAAGGAAGGAAGGAAGGGAGGAAGGGAGGAAGGGAGGAAGGAAGGAAGGTGCAGTCAATACCTTGGAAATTGCTCTACTTGTAGCGTTCATTCAAGACCTTTGGAAAAGAAAATGAAAAAAAAAAAAGGTGGTAAATATCACACAATGGAAATATCTGAAGGTGAATCAAGCCATTCACTCCTCTGGTTGAAGTGGTGGCCTCTTGGGCGTGGCTTGGTGGGAGTTGGCATGGCTTAGTGGGCATGGCAGGGGAAGGATACTGCAAAATCTCCCTTCCCAACCCACTCTGGGACCAGCCAGAGGTGGCGTTTGCCGGTTCTCCGAACTGCTCAAAATTTCCACTACCGGTTCTCCAGAACCTGTCAGAACCTGCTGGATTTCACCCCAATGCAAAGCTTTAACCCTACCCCGACAAAGTGCGAGACCCACAGAACTTGATCTCCGCCCCAAACTGGCCAAACGTTTTATGCAAAGGAGCCTGCCGTCCGACTCTGTCAAACGCTGACCAGTATCTCTTACCTAATCTTGTAGCAGCCATAACTTGTCTCTTCCTAGGGAAATACTGGACCTCTATCCCGGCTAATAGCCATTGTTCAATCTGCTTAAATTTGCTGGATCTGTTTATGTTATCCAGGCCAACCTGCACCCCATGGTGCTGAGACCCACAAGGACTTTCATCTGCAACATCCCTCCCCCTCCCCATTTTCCTAAATTGGTTTTTTTTTTTTTCCTCCTCTCCCTTCTGATGTTTTGGAATCTTAAAACATTCGGCGCGGTATTCTCAGTTCTTTAATTCATGGCGAGCGTAGGCCATTTGCCAAATCAATGGATTAAAATTGGAAAGCAACATTAAACAAAATACTACAGGGATCCAAGCTTTATTCTTGATCTGATTTTCAGTTTTCTTTTTCTTTCCATTCCCTTTCTTCCTTCAAGCTCCGTCCTCTTTGGAGGGTTAAACTTTTATGTTTGAATGCCTTTCATCTAGCTACTCCCTAATCTCAAATAGTGACAGGCAATCAAATCAAGGAGCTGGTAGGGATTGGGGATGGATAGAAAACACCTCTCAACATGTATTAGTTAAACACACATACACACACACACACACAGAGAGGTTTGGATTGAAGCTTTTGTTTTAATTTCTACTGACAGGTAGAAAGCACCCGGTAAAAACAGGCAGTGCTCATGACTCCTTTTGCACATTGCCATTAAGCAAATCTTGCACATTTTTCCCCCTCATCGCGAGATGCCTATAAATAGCAAACGATTAGCTTGAGTTGAAAGTTGCATAGAACATCGAAGAATAGATTGGGAAGGGACCTTGGAGTCTTCTAGTCCAACTACCTGCTTGAGCAAGAGCCCTGGTGGCGCAGTGGTTAGAAGGCAGTACTGCAGGCTACTTCTGCTCACTGACGGCTGCCTGCAATTTGGCAGTTCTTTCTAGCTTTTCTGTCTTTTCAATTGCTCTTGCCCTATTTCCTTCCTTCCTTCCTTCCTTCCTTCCTTCCTTCCTTCCTCCCTCCCTTCCTTCCTTCCTTCCTTCCTTCCTTCCTTCCTTCCTTCCTTCCTTCCTCCTTTCCATGGTGGCGCAGTGGTTAGAAGGCAGTACTGCAGGCTACTTCTGCTCACCGCCGGCTGCCTGCAATTTGGCAGTTCTTTCTAGCTTTTCTGTCTTTTCAATTG